>CM035407.1:33852674-33950174 GCA_020310875.1 Ceratopteris richardii
GGGTGAAGGAAACGGACGATCTAGAAGAAGAAGAGTGAAGGAGGCCGGCAGAGAATTTCATGGCTTTGGAGGAGCACATGAAGAATCTAATAAAAAAAAGGGCGAAGGCACATATTGGGGGGTTGTTTTTCTGGCGGAATTCGAGTTTTTTTTCAGCTCCTTGCTCTCGCTCTTCAGAGATTCACAAGGGGTAGTCACAGGTTCATGGCGGAGCTTAAAGGCACATGGAGAGATGAGAAGAGGGGACTGCCGAGATCGAGCATCAACTGAGATTGCTGAAGGATGCCATGGAAGGCTCTGCTCGGCGGTTTCTTCAAGAAGGAGGGGTTTATGCTCATAGAAGGGGAAATCGCACAGGGATGAAGTGACTATGCAAGCGAGTATTCTCAAAAATTATGCGAACATGAGATGGTAGTTTAACGCCTTGCTCCTCAAGCCTGTATCGGAGATGAACTGCAAGTACGGAGAACAAGGGCATTGCTGACGGTTAGAGGAAGTTCGAGTGTCGCTGTTGACCAGACTGGCCGATTATCTTGAGAGACACAGATTACGATAGATGGTGAACGAAAACTAGGAGAATATGGATGCTGCTTATTCAACGGCGATTATCAACAAAGATTCTCAATGGTAAATTGCGCGCAACTGATGGGCATTGATGCTATGATATGCAGTAAGTCACTTGCTCATGTATAGTGAAAGGTAGATAGATATTGATTCCTAAACCCTCATTGCGTATCCATTCTGCGTTTAGTTATGAGTTAAAGGAAAATCCCTCGTGTTTCCTCGTACCTTGAATGCTGATAGACGTAGAGGATTCCAAAATGCTACTTGTATGCTGAGCTGATCTGCTTGGGTGAATTCTCGGAATCACTATGATTTGTGGGTGTGTACAGTCAGAAATATGTGTTTGTACTTTTTGTGAATTACTTTTCCAACTCCGCGTGTAAACAAAGTTGCAAAGTTCTATGCATTCCACGGTACTCATCCAATTAACATAACAATGAAAGCATTTCATCTGCTTCCCCAAATTTTGCATATTTTATACCATGAATAAATTACACTGTTAGCACTTGCATTTTCGAAGATTTGCGCTCATACTGTGATTAAAGGTGAATATATATATGCTATGGTTGTCACGTTTCGAATGTTCTCCATGTTGTTTCGCAGCATGAATTATTATTCATTGCATAGTTATTCGTTTGATGAATATCGAACTGAGTTTGAAGCGCAAGCTACGTGTAGTTTCTAAATTCTAAGTGCAAAATCTCTTACTGTTTAATATCTAAGAAGGGTATTATGTAATAATTGAACGAAAGAAGAGTGCTTGTGAACAAAGTCACTTCTTGGATATTTGCAAATATGAATGAGAAGAAGTGTCAATAATGAGGGTTGGATATTGTGTAAATACTGTTATGTTCTAGCATGGTCATCAAAAGCTAGAAAAATGTTCGGGTCGTATGAATGTCTATGTTTTCTACGAAGAACTCTTGTTTCCTAGACATATTGCAGTCTGCACAAGTTTTCTCTATACACTTGAACTCTAATCGGTTTTTTTTTTTTTATGGGTTACAGTATTGAAAGAACATATTTATTTGTTAGTTTTAATTAGCAATATGATATACGAGTTCTATTTACCTTCATTAAGCAAGCCTTGTAACTCAAGTCTCCCCGATTCACTCTCCCTTTCTGTTTGTCTCGCTACGTGACCATCCAATTTAGTATAATCAACATCTTTCTTGGAAGGCAAATACGCCCATGATTCATAATATTCAGGATGATTGCTTAAATGATGGTTCACCGTTACAACTTTATATGATACGACGAGTGAAAAGAATGTGATATGTTTCACTTGAATCGCTAGGCAGCCTATGGCCTTTAGTCTTCCGAGTTATTAGCAATCTTGTTAATCTGTACTATCCATATTTGAAGTGAATACATCTGTTTTTGCTACAAGCATTGCCAAGATATTGAACTGACATTTCAAAGTGTCAATAACGAACTGCATCAGATTTGTGCCGTGAGCTTGTAAGCTCTAGAGGATTGTCATGCTAAGTTTTTATGTCATTGGCTTCTTTGACACTAAACACTCAAACTAAACCAGGAAACACTCATACTCTCTCTGAGGCCTTCTCCTTCCTTATCACAAACCCCTCTCAAACATGATTCTGACCATTTGGAAACTGTTCTCTCTAACACGTCTACGCCTCCTTGTCACGAACCCCTCTCAAACGTGTTTATGACCATTTGCAAACTGTTCTCTCTAACACATCTACCCCTCCTTTCATGAAGCTCGACGACAACATAGGATAAAAAATCAGTGTACAATGCCATATACACCTCAACAGAATGTAGTTGCTGAACGAAAGAACAGGTCACTCATGGAGATGGCAAGGTGTATGGTCAAGAGTCGAGCTTTACCACATAGTTTCTCGATTGAGGTTGTCATGTGTGAAGCATATGTACTTAACAAATGTCCTACTAAAGCATTGCAGTCTATCATTCCATATGAGGTTTGGCATGGTCGTAAGCCATGTGTTGCTCACCTGCGTGTTTCTGGTTGTCTAGCATATGCATTAGTGCCTGAACAACATGGCAAGAAATTGGATGATAAAGCAATTAAATGTATTTTTGCTAGGTATAGTTCTAAAAGCAAAAGTTATCATCTGTATCATCCATAGACTAAACACATTTTGGTTAGTCGTGATGTTGTTTTTGTGGAAGGTGCTATTCAACCTTTACTTTCATCTAGGAAGTAAAGGCATGTATGATACTTTGCTGCCTCTTTTTACAGGTGGATAGTCTAGTGATGGTCCTGATGAGGCAACTTCTCAACTTTTACAGGTTTCATGTGATGATGCAAATCATTCTATTTCTGATGCACATTTACATGATGCAATTGTTGATGAGAGAGATGATATTGAGGAGGCGAAGACTATGCCAAAATGGTTGGTGTAGATTTTGAATTATAGCAAATTAGATGCACTCAAGTATTTTGATGACGATGCACCAGAGTGTGCTCTCCTTCTCCAGAGCTCCATGACGATACCCTCGGACTAGGAAACCAAGCTTCTAGGGCCACACACCGTACTCCACACAAAGGCTACACAATATGCAAAAAACACAGTACACAGACAACACCAACACAACTTCTTAGGTGTTACAAATGCGGTTGAACTTATAGTCTATGACTGACCATGCCACTATATGTTTTAATAAATAACATATAGAAAGAAGTGCCCGACCGCCATTTGGCCTTTCACTCTCCCACTAAAGGCCAATATGACCAAAGTAACTATGGGAGAAAAATAAAGAATGATGAATACTTGAGTGCAATTATACAAACTATACCTCCCACCTGATGGGTATATTATGCACTATACAAGTGACTATGTAAGATCATGAATCAAGTAACCCCCATCAAGTGACAATAGTGTTGAAAGCTATCTTGTGGTAGAGCATTAGTCAAAGCATCTGCAACATTATCACTGAGAAAACGAGGTGCATGCTGAGGTAAACTCATATCACAAGCAAGATGAGAAAGCCACAATGCTTCCTTACATGCCTCACTTGCTGCAACATACTCTGCTTCTGTGGTGGAAACAGTTCTACATTCTTGAAGATGAGATCTCCAAGAGATAGCAGCTCCACCAAAAAGAAAAATGTATCGTGATATAGACTTACGATTGTCTATACAACCAACATAGTTAGGATCTCTATAACCAATAATGGATGCTTTCCCTCTACCTAAGCATAGACACTTGTCCTTAGTGCCACTCAGATATCTCAAAATCATCTTGATCACTTCCGAATGTTTCTTGCCAAGATTAGACATATATATGCCCACAACTCCCACTGCAAATGCAATGTCTGGTCTTGTAGCTACCATAGCATACATGAGACTACCAACAACAAAGTGATAGGGAATTTTGGTCATGAATTCCTGAATTTTCTCATCTGATTTGGGGCAATCATCCTTGCTCAATTTCACACATGTGGGTAAAGGTGTACTCAATGCCTTTCCACACTGCATATTGAACATGTGAAGTAATTTGGATATGTCCTCACTTTGAGACAAGTATATGCATCTTTTACTCCTATCATGAGTAATGTGCATGCCAAGAATATGTTTGGCAATCCCCCAAATCCTTCATATCAAATGTCTGACTCAACATTGTTTTGAGAATTGACAAGTCATAAGAGGATATGACCAGTGTCAAAATATCATAAAACTGCAAGTTCTAACATGTTTACCTGCCTAGTGAATCACTGACTCCAGTGCATATAATCAGTTACCCAATAGAAGCCAAGTAGGCTTATCGAGCACCTATGAACAACTATCATACATCTCCTATGGTGAGGCTGGGTAAGTCTTCCACTTGCATTACCGAAGAGACCTTGATATCTGGGTGTCTCCCAGTCAAGAAAACCTCACCACAACCCTCTTTGTCAAACTATAAGGCTTTATGCAAAAACGTAAGTGCTATGTGAATGACCACATGGATGTACATAAGCAGCATCCACATAAGCATACATGGTGTATATGTGCTCAATATATGCAGTAAAATGACACTAAAAGGCTGAATGCGTAGCTGAAAACTATCCAACAACACCTGCAAGTGTCTTTCAACTATGATGTTTTAGGCTCAAAAAACTTGCATAAATTTGCAGTGGCTCCTCCCACCAAAACTTAAAACCTTTTGTGAAACCTGTAGTTTTAAGAGTGTGGCTGGAAACATAGCCCCCATAGGTTTATATTTATTGTCAAAGAAGTATAAAGAAAACTCTTCTTGATGTTCTTGGGCCCTATGTGAAGAGAACTATGTGTGAAAGTACTCCAAAATGGCTCCAAAAGACACCCAAAAATGCTTCAAAAACAGGCTTTAGAATGAAGCTTTGAGGGACCAAAAAATGTTCAAGGTAATGTTAACCTTAGTCTTTCCCAGGGCCATAGCAACCAACCTAGTCAGAGTCAGAAAAAGCATGTAAATCTGGCGGTAGTGATCCCCCTTGGGATAAAACAACCCAAGTAGACTGGTATGACTTAAGTAGCAAAAGATGCGCTTAACCACCTGCCAATGCTTGACTCCTGGGCAATGCATAAACCTACTCATGTGTGAGACAACAAACTTAATATCTAGTCAAGTAATGCATAAGTGAATCAAGCATCCACCAGCCAGTTGATAGAGAACAACATCAAATGCACCTCCAACATCATGAAGACTCAATCATCATGGAGAACGAAAACTAGAAGAATATGGATGCTGGTTATTCAACGGCGATTATCAACAAAGATTTCGAATGGTAAATTGTGCGCAACTGATGGGCATTGATGGTATGATATGGAGTAAGTCACTTGCTCATGTATAGTGAAAGGTAGAAAGATATTGATTCCTAAACCCACATTGCGTATGCATTCTGCGTTTAGTTATGAGTTAAAGGAAAATCCCTCGTGTTTCCTCGTACCTTGAATGCTGATAGACGTGGAGGATTCCATGAAGAAATTACACTGTTAGCACTTGCATCTTCGAAGATTTGCCCTCATACTATGATGAAAGGTGAATATATATGCTGTGGTTGTCATGTTTCGAATGTTCTCCATGTTGTTTCGCAGCATGAATTATTATTCATTCGTAGTTATTCGTTTGATGAATATCGAACTGACTTTGA
Organism: Ceratopteris richardii; assembly: GCA_020310875.1. NCBI lineage: Eukaryota > Viridiplantae > Streptophyta > Polypodiopsida > Polypodiales > Pteridaceae > Ceratopteris > Ceratopteris richardii. The sequence goes on from CM035407.1 coordinate 33,858,342, forward strand.
AGCGCAAGCTACGTGCAATTTCTAAACTATAAGTGCAAAATCTCTTACTGTTTAATATTTAAGAAGGGTACTATGTAATAATACGAAAGAAGAGTGCTTGTGAACAAAGTCACTTCTTGGATATTTGCAGATATGAATGATAAGAAGTGTCAATAATGAGGGTTGGATATTGTGTAAATACTGTTATGTTCTAGCATGGTCATCAAAAGCTAGAAAAATGTTCGGGTCGTATGAATGTCTATGTTTTCTACGAAGAACTCTTGTTTCCTAGACATAGTGCAGTCTGCACAAGTTTTCTCTATACACTTGAACTCTAATCGGTTTTTTTTTATGGGTTACAGTATTGAATGAACATATTTATTTGTTAGTTTTAATTAGCAATATGATATACGAGTTCTACATACCTTCATTAAGCAAGCCTTGTGACTCAAGTCTCCCCGATTCACTCTCCCTTTCTGTTTCTCTCACTACGTGACCATCATATTTAGTATAATCAACATCGTTATTGGAAGGCTAATATGCCCATGATTCATAATATTCAGGATGATTGCTTAAATGATGGTTCACCGTTACGACGAGTGAAAAGAATGTGATATGTTTCATTTGAATCGCTAGGCAGCCTATGGCCTTTAGTCTTCCGAGTTATTAGCAATCTTGTTAATCTGTACTATCTATATTTGAAGTGAATACATCTGTTTTTGCTACAAGCATTGCCAAGATATTGAACTGACATTTCAAAGTGTCAATAACGAACCGCATCAGATTTGTGCCGTGAGCTTGTAAGCTCTAGAGGATTGTCATGCTCAGTTTCTATGTCATTGGCTTCTTTGACACTAAACAGTCAATCTAAACCAGGAAACACTCATACTCTCTCTGAGGCCTTCTCCTTCCTTATCACAAACCCCTCTCAAACATGATTCTGACCATTTGCAAACTGTTCTCTCTAACACGTCTACCCCTCCTTGTCACGAACCCCTCTCAAACGTGTTTATGACCATTTGCAAACTGTTCTCTCTAACACATTTACCCCTCCTTTCATGAAGCCCGACGATAACATAGGATAAAAAATCAGTGTACAATGCCATATACACCTCATCAGAATGTAGTTGCTGAACGAAAGAACATGTCGCTCATGGAGATGGCAAGGTGTATGGTCAAGAGTCAAGCTTTACCACATAGTTTCTCGATTGAGGTTGTCATGTGTGCAGCATATGTACTTAACAAATGTCCTACTAAAGTATTGCAGTCTATCACTCCATATGAGGCTTGGCATGGTCGTAAGCCATCTGTTGCTCACCTGTGTGTTTTTGGTTGTCTAGCATATGCATTTTTGCCTGGACGACATCGCAAGAAATTGGATGGTAAAGCAATAAAATGTATTTAAAACCTCAGCACAACCCTCTTTATCAAACTAAAAGGCTTTATGCAAAAATGTAACTGCTATATCAATGACCACATGGATGTACATAAGTAGTATCCACAGAAGCATACATGTTGTATATGTGCTGAATATATGCAGTAAAATGACACTAAAAAGCTGAATATGCAGCCGAAAACTATCCAACAACACCTGCAAGTGTCTGTCAACTCTGATGTTTAGGCTCAAAAAACCTACATAAATTTGCAGTGGCTCCTCCCACCAAAACTGAAAACCTTTTGTGAAACATGTAGTTTTAAGAGTGTGGCTGAAAACACAGCCCCCAAAGGTTTATATTTACTGTCGGAGAAGTACAAAGAAAACTCTTCTTGATGTTCTTGGGCCCTGTGTGAAGAGAACTATGTGTGAAAGTACTCCAAAATGGCTCCAAAAGACACCCAAAAATGCTTCAAAAACAGGCTTTGAAAGCAAAGAATGAAGCTCTGAGGGACCAAAAAATGTTCAAGGTAATGTTAACCTTAGTCTTTCCCCTTCTTCAGACACCACAAGAGTGTAAACACCAAGTCATAACAAACGAGAACAAAGACATTTTCTCCTTTAGAAATTACAAAAGTATGCTAAAAACAAGGAAAAAATAGCCTATTTTCAATTGTTCCATAGAAATGATAAGGCCCATTTTAATCAGGGCATGAAAACCATATGCTTTTATTTCATGATACTTTGTTTCAATCTTTATTTCAATTTTTGTCTATAAAAACATGCTATATTCAACCTTACAAATTCCAATTAGAACTTTAACGAATCTTACATGATTAAAACTACATGATTTCATGAAAATGGAAATTGAAAAGTAATTCATTTTATTTCGAGCCCACATAAAGCATAACTCTATGCCATTTTAAAAAGGGATTAGAATACGCTCTTGACAATACAAAGCATAATCATACAACAACCAGGTGGCCATATATGTATACTAGTAATTATAATAATATGCAAAAAAAACACCATGAGATGAAAATGAAATAGATGAGATTAAATTGACTATACATATTGAGAGAAAACACCATGCATATCATCATACATGATTCTTTGATGTCTTATAATCCAAATGAAAGAGACTTTATTGTTCATCGTTGCACATTCTATGAAATAAATCTATTAGGTTTTAGATGCTAAGAGACTTCAATAAAACTTTGTTCAAGTTATGTTAATCAAATACTCTAAGACATTGCTTTTTCCTTGCCCCGAGTCTTTAATATCCTTTGAAAAATTGCATTTCTCTCCCTCTCTCCCCTTTCTCTCTCTTTGAGCATTATCATGGTCAAAGTTAAAAAGCAAGACAATATATCACGTTTGGTATTATTTTTTGAGAACATATTGCATGCGTTGAAAGCGAAACATGTAGTCTTTTTTACTTTGTTAAAGTGAAAACTATACTTTTTAGCGAGAAGTCGATGCCAGGCATCGAGTTCTCGCTGAAAACTATACTTTTGAGCAAGAAGTCGATGCCTGGCATGGACTTCTCGCTGAAGTCAATGCCAGGCATCGACTTCTTGCTGAAAAGTATAGTTTTTAGCGAGAAGTCGATGCCTAGCATCGACTTCTCGCTGAAGTCGATGCCAAGCATCCACTTCTTGCTGAAAAGTGTAGTTTTCAGCGAGAAGTCGATGCAAGGCTGCAAAAAATATAAAATTCACTTTTTCTCGCTGAGAAGTCTGTGCCAAGGTGTTGATGATCATCTATACTTTGTGGGCAAGAAGCATTGTTGAATTGCCTATGACCCACTCAGAACATAGGTACTAGACATGCTCCTGGACCCTTTTTCTCTCTTTTCTATCACTCTGTCCCTTACTTACCCTCCTTTCCCTTTATCCCCCACTTCCTCGCCCTTCTTCAGCCATGACCAAGGAGCATAACAACTATTCTACATGGATCATCAAGTTTCTACATTTCCTCATTACTGCACTTTGATTCCCTTTTGCATGCACAAAGAGGTATGATCATATTATCCATAATCAAAGCCTTGCCACAGACTATCTATTTGTGCAATCATGAACAACATACCCTCATTTGTTTTCCTCTCATTTTTGGTGAGATTCCGATGTCTAGCATGGACATCTTTCCAAAATCTATATTTGTTGCTCTAAGAAAGTATGGAATATATATTTCCATTAAATAAATCTAGAAGGAAGAGTATGACGTAAGTGTTGATGTGTGAAACATCACAAGAAATGAATTAATGTGACACTAGACAACCTCTATGGTCACCATTAACTCATTTCCACTCAAAATTTTGAGAAATGATAGCCAAAACCAAGAACTTTACTTCTTCAGATTTTTCTAGTCACTAAAATGACATACCTTCAGTATTTTGCTCATTTCTCTTTGTTCAAATAGCATTTCGCCAAGATCTTTTGGTGGATGAAAGTAGAAGAGTAGAGCTTTCCAAGAAGCTATCATATCTAAGAAATGGATCTCTACAACTCAAGATATAGCCTTCACAAGATGACCCTGTATGACTTCCAAAAGTGGAATTTTTGCCCGTTTTAGTAAGTCTGACTGTCCAAAAATGAAAATTTGATGCCTAGCATCGACTTGCAACCAAAAGTCAATGCCAGGCATCAACTTTAAGCTTTTTTAGCCACTTTTTTGTTCCTGAAACAGACACGTTTAACACGCATAAGATGAAAACCACTTTTATGTGGGAAGTCGATGCCAGGCATTGACTTTATGCTGAAACTCGATGCCAGGTATCGAGTTGCTCCACAAACCTCATGTTTTTAAGAATTTCTAGTAGTACATAACACTTAGAGAATAAAACATGGACTTATCAACACAAACTCGATGCTAGACATCGAGTTGCTTGGAAAACTTGAACTTTTGAACTCATCACACAGTAGACCAACATGGAGATGATGGAGAGAGTGTCATACACAAAACTTTACTTCTCATAGCTATAAAAAACTCAGAAACTTTACAGATGCTTTCTCACTCAGAGAAGCCCAACTATACTCTGTTACATAAAATGAACTCCTTCTCACATTCTGTCACTCTTTTCCACTTCTTCTCACTCTCGCGCCACTTGATAGAAACTAAGTTATATAGATTGTCTCATTCTCGTGATTTTTAAAAAATTTTAGAACTAAAGTGAACTAACTTTACAAATATAATACACTTGTGAATTTGTCCCTTCACGTAGGCATGTGCTTTTCTTCTAAAGCTTTGACCTCCAAATATATGTCCAATTTGTGAGTGTTTCTCAAACAGTAAGATCAAACTTCCTCTCACAAAGTATATATTTTTTTGCTTATACAAATTTTCTAAAGACCAAAGACTGGGGCCAAGGAAAAACACAATGTTTTAGAATATTTGATTAAAGTAACTTGGAGCGATGCAAAAGAGACCCAAAATTTACAATCTCAACCAATTCATTTCACACCAAACAAAATCAATTTCAATCTACTAGCTAGATAGGAAAGGATATACAAATACAAATAACTTTTATTCATTGAATCAGTTGCACATGGACACAATTCATTGTTTTTCCTAAAATTATCTAATGCTATCAAATTAGTAGCATCAATTTTTAGTCTTTTCTAGCTCATTTCCTTTTTGTTTGATCCAAGTTAAATGAGTATTCTCATAAAATAAGGCTTTTTTTTATCCATTTCATAATTCTCTCTTAAAAGTGTTAGATAAGGTACTCTAAACTTAGCAAAATTCTGCTACCCTAAAGTAGTCAAAATTTTGAAAATATGTTCAAAATTTGCATATTTTTGGGGGGTTTTAGAAAACCTTGTATACTGGTATAAAGAATGTTTTAACATCATGCAAAAAAAGGCTATTTTACTGCATACAGTTTCTCTTTTTATGACATAGTTCTCGTTTGTTATGACTCACTGTTTGTAGCTTAGTGGCAATAGATTGCTATGGTTAAGTGAGCTTTGTGGGGAACAGTACTAGGATGACTAACCTCCTGGGAAGTACCAGGAACCTCTATCTTCCTTGATTGTTGAGGTCCCCCCTCGCCTATACCCAACAACACCAATGGTGACTTTGGTGACTCCGATGACAAGGTATGCCAAGGTCTATGCCTTGGTCGTCGCCTTAATCGTAAGCCTTGGAGAAAGCCTTGGGTGGGAGGGTGGATGCTTGCTTCACTCGCACAAAAAGAACAAATCTTTTGCATCGAAATCTTTGATATCAGTGAAGTATTTCAATGGCAATGCACGACAGTGCACTCTCCTTCTTGAGAACTCCATGAAGATATCCTTAGAGTAGAAAACTGAGCTTCTAGGGTTGCACATGATACTCCACACAGAGGCTACACAATACACAGAAAACAGAGTACACAAGGAGCACAAACATTGACTTCTTAGGTGTTACAAATGCAGTCCAACTTACAGTGTATGACTGACAAGGCCACTATATGTTTTATTAAAGACCATATACAAAGAAGTGTCTAGTGGCCTTTTGGCCTTTCACATGGACACTAATAATAACATGCAACTCTATCATATTGTACTTGTTCAGGCTCTCATAGTGCCTCTTTTGCTACATATTGCTATGCTATGGCTACCTCTAGTCTCTATGATGAGACTAAACTTGTTTCGTTTGATGAAGCACAAAATTTTGAACATTGGATTGCTGCAATGCAATTTGAATATGATGCTATCATGAAAAATGGTACGTGGGCTTTATGTGACTTGCCTCCTCGTAAGAAGGCCATTGGCACTAAGTGGGTATACAAGCTGAAGCATAAATGTGATGGAACAATTGATAGATATAAGGCTAGGCTTGTTGCAAAGGGTTACGCTCAGGAAGGAGGAATTGATTTTGATGAGACCTTTGCTCCTACTTGCCGAATGATTATTGTTCATAGCATCTGTGCACTTGCATCTCATCATGGTTGGAATGTACAACAGTTGGACATTAAAACTCCATTTCTGAATGGTGATTTGCATGAAGAAGTGTATGTTATTTAGCCATGTGGCTTTGTGTAGAAAGGCCATGAAAACCAGGTGTGCAGTTTAAAGAAGGCATTATATGGTTTAAAGGAAGCAACATGTGCTTGGTATGAAAAGATACAAGCCTATCTGATTGCACATGGTTTTGAGAACAGTCCAACTGAAAGCACCTTATATGTTAAGTGTGCTAATGATGTGCTTCTCATCATTGTTGTGTATGTCGATGACATGCTGCTCAATGGTCCTCATGACAAGCATATTGTTGATTTTAAGGATTATTTGCATGCGTCATTTGAGATGTATGATTTGGGGCATTTGCATCATTTTTTGGGCATTCAATTTGTGCAAGTTGATGGTGGAATGGCTTTCTGTCAAGCAAAATATATTGACACATTATTGCATAGTTTTCACCTTGAAGACTGTAAACCTATTGCCACTCCTATGGAGACAGGTTTGCAATTGAGTCTTCATGATGCTGGAGATGCATTTGATGATGTTCTCTCTCAACTAGTTGTTGGATGCTTGATTCACTTATGCATTCCTTGACTAGATATTAAGTTTGTTGTCTCACACATGAGTAGGTTTATGCATTGCCCAGGAGTCAAGCATTGGCAGGTGGTTAAGCGCATCTTTTGCTACTTGAGTGGTACCAGTCTACTTGGGTTGTTTTATCCCAAGGGGGATCACTACCACTAGATTTACATGCTTTTTCTGACTTTTACTAGGTTCGTTGCTATGGCCCTTGTGTGTCTACTAGTGGCTTTTGCTTCATGCTTTGTAGCTCATGTATATCTTGGTTGAGCAAGAAACAGCCTACTGTGGCCACTTCTAGTTGTAAGGCTGAGTATAGGGCAGCTTTCACAACGTCTGTTGAGTGTGTGTGGCTCAAACACCTTATGGCTGATTTGGGTGTTGGTCAATCTTCTACCACCACCATCTTCATTGACAGTCAGAGCACATTGGCAGTTGTGAGGAAACGTGTTTTCCATGCTCGCACTAAGCAGATTGAGGTGCATTATCATTATGTCAGGGAGAGGTTCTCTACTGGAGAGATTAGCTTGGCATATGTGCCCTAGCAGGAGAACATTGCAAACCTTTTCACGAAGGCTCTGGCTAGGGAGAAGTTTGAAGCTTTTTGCAAAGCTTTGGGCTTACTTCCTTTTGTGGATTGATTCCACGTAGCTTGGAACTTCCTTATACATGAGTGCCAGCTCCTTGTTAACCGCATCACTCCTAGGGGGGATTTGTTGATATATTTAGGTAGTGATGTGTGTGAACACACTAGGACCACCGGGGCACTTTTTTCGCTCTTTAGGAAGTTTTTATTCCCCAGCTTGTATATACACCTATAGACCTAGCGGGTTACTTATCTTTCTACATTATAGTGGTAATACATTCAGTACTGTGTGTTGTGCTCCAAGCTTCTTCTTCTTCCTTGTGTAATTTGTGTGCTTCCACAGACCTCGAACTCCAACAATGTCTATGAGTTACTTGTAGTTTTGGTGAGTAGGGTGTAGTGCATGTTTTCCCCACTTTTCCCATAGGGATTTTGTGGATATTTCTATGCTTGTTCCACTATCTAAAATAATGTTTTTTTGTGTCCACTAAAGGAGATTGATAGGCATGTATTGCCTTCATCTCTTTCACTATACTCTCCTACGTTATTAAGTAGCTGTTGATATATTTAGGTTGTGATATGTGTGAACACTCTAGGACCATCCAGACACTTTTTTTACTCTTTAGGAGGTTTTTTCTCCCCGGCTTATATATACACCCATTGCCCTAATGGGCTACTTATCTTTGAACATTCTGGTGGTAATACATTCAATATTGTGTGTTGTGCTTCAAGCTTCTTCTTCTTCCTTGTGTTGTTCTCGTGCTTCCGTAGACGTCTAACTCTACCAATTGGTATTAGAGTAGGTTGTCCCTTTATCTAGGGCATTGTCGAAAGCTCTCTGATTGTAGTCTCAGAATCGGATGAAATTTGGTAAGCATACTGAGGGTGTTTCAGAGATCAAAACATCTTCGCTTTGTGGCACCGAAATCGTGATCTGAGCTCATTTCGGCCTCCGAACGCACTATCGCAACATTGGTAAAGGCTATTTTGTCTTTTTGTGCCGAAGATATATACAAGTTTCGGTTCTCCAATATAAGCGTCTTTAAGTCTGCTACGGGTTTAGTAGAACTCGTCAAGGTAGTTCTGTTCAACTTTTTCAGATTTAGCCATTTTTTTGCATCAAGGTATTTTAGTCAGTGGCCACGGCTGAAAGCAGTGATGTATTTGGTATGTTGGCTATTGAGGATAAGTTGGATGGAACGAATTACCCATTGTGGGCTTATATGATGCATCATGTATTGGTCACAAAAGGACTATGGAATATTGTGCAGGGTGTTGAAAGACGTCCTATTACACCTGCGAATACTAGTACTACAAATACAGATACTGAAGTTGATGGAGATGGTGTCGAAGATGGTGATATTCTGCAGATTCCTGTTTGTGATATTGTTTCTGTGCCATGATCAAAGAGAAGGTCAGGCTGGATCCCGACAATAGCTCTGAAAGCGGTCTTTGAGTGGTTGATTTTGGATCCAATGGATATGCAGAAAGTATCCAAGCACCTCCAACATTTTTCCAAGTTGGTACTATCATTGTGGACAAATGCGTTCATGTCATCAACAAAAAGTCTCATGGTGATCTGACCATGGTCACAAGGTAGATGGAGGCTTTTGATGTTACCTACTTGCACTTGTTGTTCCACCAGCCGGGTAAGTCCTTCCATGTCAATGGCAAAGAGAAGAGGAGCCAACGAGCATCCTTGTCTAATCAATCTTCTTAGTTTGATTACCTTCAAAAGTTGGCCATTAACATTAATTTGAGCCGACACGTTTCCTAGAAGGGTCGAGACCATCTTGGTGAATTTCTGGCTACATCCGAGATCTTTAAGTGACTGCAGAATATAGTCCCATTCTAGCCTGTCCTAAGCTTTGTCAAAGTCGATCTTGAGGAAAACCACATCTTGTCTTGACTCACTTGAAAACTTGAGGTCTTCCCAAATATCTATAATGGCTTCCAATATTGACCTGCCTTTGATGAAACCTTTCTGATCATCACTTAACCATGCTCTCAAATGGCTTGAGATTTTGTTGGCTATGACTTTGGTGATGATCTTATATCCCGTTTGGAGCATCATAATTGGATGCCAGTTCTCAATTATGTTATTTTCCCCTTTTTGTGTATTAGCTTGATGATGCCATTGTTGAGACAAGTCGGAAGCACTCCAAACTCGAGTGCCTCTTGCCAGACTAGATGAAGGGGGGTGGTAACCACAAACTTGAAGGACTTAAAGAACTCATTATTGGCCCCATCCAGCCTCGGGCTTTTACCACTAGGGAGGGCATCAATGACTTCAATGATTTCTTCTTCCAAAATAGGAGCATCAAGCAGGGAGCGAAGGTTGTGTGGGATCCTATGAGAGGAAACACTAGATATGGCTACCATGCAGTCCCGCCTATGGAGGGAGAGGGGGTCGAGGTCCCTAGGAGTCTCGTAGAGTGCTCTTCAATGATTCCAAAATTTTATTCTTCTGTATTGCAAACATCACCATTTGTATCTAGCAATAGGGGGATCGATTCTCTGTTTCGTTTCCTTTTAAGGATGCGACACATCTCTTTGGTGGGTTTTCGGCTTTGCTAGCCCACCACTCCTAAAAGAATATTTTCAAATTTTTCCTTTGTATTTCTTCCTTGTATCTCAGTAGCATTCTGATTTTTTGTAGACCCTTTTGGGGTTGAGCTTTCCCTTTGTTCACTTCCTCCTCAAGTCTCCAGATTCTATGGTATAGAGCTTCTCTATGTGCTTGCCGAACAGTCTTGAGCATCTTCCTGGGTCTTATCATGATTTGTTGCGACTTATCGACCGCACGTCTCTAGCCCTTGGCTGGGGATGAGCAGGAGGCGAATGCCTCCTTCCACACTTCAACAATTTCTTGATGGACGGAGGGGGAGAGAGAAGGAAGTATTGCATGCATGAAACTAAGAAGCCCTAGGGATTATGGTGAGAGGCTAGAAAGCGATAATGATTGGGTAGTGATCAGAGATGGCAAGGTCACTGCATTGCGAGAGGGAAGGGTGGCCCCACTGATGAATAATGTTCTAAGCAATGTAGCTTCTATACAGTCTAGCTTTCTTCAAGTCCTTGCTAACTTCGAGATTCGACCACGAAAAGCCTTTCAGGTCTTTGAATTTGACCAGATCCAAATGTAGTTTGATTTTTTCCCAATTTTCTTTCTCATGACTATCAATGACCCGGCCCCTGTTGTTCCATCTATCTGCAGGGTTCTCCACCATGTTGAAGTCGCCACAAATAAGAACGTTGTAAGGGAGTGAGTCCAAGGAGGTCTAGGTGTCTAGTGTCTCCAACTCTTCATTTGGGGCATACATAGAGACTAACGTGAATCGAAAGGGGGCACCAAAGGAAGCAACAATCCAACGGTGACTCTTATCTTCGATAGAGTTCTCAAGATTTTCAAACCAAAATTGGTTTATACCTATTACCATCCCACCGGACCCCCAGGGGTGTGACATCGAGATCTAGACATGGGTTGGTGAGATCTGTCTAAGGCGTTTCTAGAGGTTTGCTCCATCAATTTTTTTCTCTTGAATATAGATAAATTCAGGGTTTAGGCTAATGTATGAAGCCATTGACCAATGATGGTCGCTCTTGAGGGGTCAGATAGTCCCCTAGGATTTAATGAGATGATGATCATTGTCGTAAATTACCCTCTTTGTAGGAGGGGGTCTTATCCTTTCTCTTCTTGGGTTCGTCTTTTTTCTTTACTGGGGGGGGGGGGTCTTGTCTTAGTAGCTTGTTTTTCCAGGGTAGCTCAATAGGTTGTGTTCCCTTGCAGGAGGTCTCAAGTTGGAAGGAACACCTGAGTGTATTTAGAATAGTCCATCTGATGATGGAACTTTCACTATCCATATTGTCTTTGTTGCTAGTGGTAAAGCCATCTTCTTTGCTTGTAGTGTAGCCCTCCTCATTGGATTCTTTGTTGTTAGGGAACTCTAAGGCTTTTTTGCTGGTGTCCACATCAAATTGGTTCCTATCTCGGTAATCAAGCTCATTAATCTCCTTTTCTAGGTTGCAATACAAGTTGTTTAGGGGGGCATCTGGAGAATGCTTTCTCTCAGAAGTCAGCCTAGGACTTCTTTTCCTTCTTCTTCTGACTTCCCTAAACCCATATAAGTCAGTTTCTGGGTTTTGGTAGCCCTTAACAATCTCTTCATTCACCAGTGGATTCAGAGTCCCAATGTTGTCTTGCGATTTTTTGGGTGCTTCTTGTATTTGTTTGCTTTTCTTTCTCAACGGGCACTCTTTGATCCTATGGCCTTGTTGGCCACAGTGAAAACACACATTATGTAGACTTTTGTAAATAACCTCTTGTTCCCAGAACTCCCCTTTGCCCAAGTCCACTTTGATCTTTGAAGGAAGCACCGAGCTGAGGTCAACCTTGACACAGATTTGAGGCTGCCACCGAGCATTGAAAGAGTGCCTCACACCTTCATAAATGAAACCGCCAACATCCTCCCACGAAGCCAAAGGCTTGCTGATTGAAGAAACAATGTCCCACACGAAGCCGTACAAGAAGTACGGCAGGTTAGTGAGCTCCACCTAGAGAGGGTCGCGAAGAGATTTTGATTTGTTAGGAATGGACTCAGGGGACCATCTGAACAAACAAAGGGTCGCCCGCCCGAGTTGCCAGGTTCAGACATTGAGGGATTGGAATGCCATATCTTCATTCTCAAAGACTAGCAACATATGACTATTCGATAAGAACTGGCACTTGCTAAAAATCAACCCACGGGGGAGACACTCTTTATGAAGCCACTGGCACACAATTTTGAGTGGCGGCGAGGGCCAAACTCTTGGCCAATGAGACAAACTTTCTTGAGCTCTTCTTGGTTTGACATGATTGAAGCTCTACTAAGAGAGACCATGGGAAGCGCAACACCCTCATCGGCCCCAAGAACGACACAAGATCCCCCCCCCCCCCAAAATAGGAGCTAGGTTGCCAGTCACCCCTAAGGACGGGGCTAGGTTGCTAATCACGAGGGAGGGGGCCGCCAAAGCCATGCCAAGAGCCCTAAAAAGCACATCGGAGAAAAACTTCCACCTTAAGACTCTTATTTAAACAAGCAATACATAGATGGCAATGCTCCCCAAAGGACGACACCGACGCGACACAAGTCTGTTAGGCTTCCATGATAGACTTGAAGAAAAAAGGCTCCTTCATTCTTCATCTTCAAAAACTCTCTTGAAATTAAAAGCAGTAGAGCATGGGCCCCGTAGCTGTTGGGAATGCAACATATGGTTTCTCCCATGCCGACGATAGATGGGTTGCCACCACGAAGGTCGGGTTTCACAACGATAAGTGGATTGCAATAGCCCGATAGATGGTTTACCACCATGAAAGATTGCTTCACCCGTGATAAGTGGATTGATGGAGTCTGCGATAGACGGTTGCCTGGCACCGCGATAGACGGTTTGAAAGATGGTTTACCACCTTGAAAGAGTGTTTCACCCCTGATAAGTGGATTGATGTAGTCTGGGACAGACGGTTCCCTTGCACCGCAATAGAGGGTTTGAGATGAAGTGGTGATAGACTCAAATGTCGCGATAGAGAATTTGAGGTCGAATGGAGTCTCCGTCAAGGGTAGCTGCGGATCCTTGAAGCATCATCTGAGCTTGATATTCAAGCCTAGAGGAGGAGAACTATAGCTTGTTGGATGAATCTCCAAGTTTGCGACAGCGTTCTTGATGGATATAGCAAAGTAAGTTTGTTAGAGTGCATCGTAGTATTTTAATCTTTGAAACAATGTCGGAGTTTGTCGTCGTCTTCAAAAAGAGCAGGAATTCTTCTTCCTCGCAAGAGAGCTTTCATCATTGTCTGTTCTTTCCATCACCCCTTGAATGGAATTTTAATTCCAAGCTCCATGTTCATTATGAAATGCCAAAATTTGAAAACTCCACCTTTGCCAATTCTTGATCTATTCCGCTTCTGCTCGTTTAAAGTTCTATCTGAGACTTGAATATATCAAAGCCAAAATAGGACACTATAGTGTCCTTTTTTCCCATATTAAAAAAGAAAACACACATACTAATCAAATAAAATTTTGAGTTAAAGCCCCATAAAGACCTATACCTAGATGCTCTATAAAAAATATATATTTTAAAAAATAGCCTTTTTTGATAACTCAAAATATAGAAATGATTGAATATGGTTGAGAAAAAAAACTATTTTTCTATGAACTTATATACAAAAAGAAAGAAATATCTCCATAAAAAGAATTTTCCTCCTATTGGAATCATTTTTCTAATGTTAATTTATTGTCATATAATCATTTAAGACAAGTTTTGGGAAATAGAAAAATCATTTTTATAATAAAAAAATTAGTACAATATAGGGTGCTCATTATATAGTTATACACTTGAGCAGCCTTCTATATTATATTGATTCATAAAAACACTAAAATGTTTTTTGTTTTATTTCAAAAACCATCATATAGTAGCATAACGATATGCTACATGTCTTTGAACCAATAATTTTTGTATGTATCTCACATACCACTAAAAATCTCAATATTTCATTGAATAGCCATATTCCTCTCTATGGAGAATAGAAATTCTTCCTAAAAAATTAGGTCTTCTCAATGATATAAGGTACATATTATGAATCAAAATAATTCTATAAACATTATAAACTACTTTATATAGAGAAAAACTAGCATATTAACTTTAATCATGTAGCATATGCAATATTTCCTCATAAAATGACCTTTTCTTAGCGTAGAAAAATAGTGATATTGTTTAACATAAAGAAACGACATAGAAATTCGACTCCTAGGGTTGCAACAAAATATTTCCAGTTGTAATAATATCAAATAGTATTTTGATAATAAAAAAATGATGCATGTTCATACCATCACTATGCGAAACAACTCATAGATGATAAGATTGTCATATCACAAATGAGATTCATTTTATGCCATTAACCTAGTAGAATTCATTATAAATCTCTAATTATGGATAGAAACATGTTGACATATATAAAATAAAAGATTTTATTGCATATAGACCAATGAAAATTATGAGATCATGATTTTAATAAAAAATAACCACTAGCTTACATCAATATAATTTCTATGCCATTATTGAAATTAGCATCGAAATTTATTGAATAAATATTAATTTTTATATCCTTTAATCAAAAATATATTTTTCTAAAAAATAAAAATATTCAACCCTTATGCCAACATGTTGCATACTTACATTTATGAATGATTCCTTCTAGTTATCTAAAATATTCATCAAACATTGTCTCTTTTTCAGGACACTAAAGTGTCTAGTACAACACTAGTGTTAATTACTCATTTACTTACTTAGTTTCTTAATTACATACATACATTCATACTAAGTTACATACATACTTAATTATCTAGTTACTTTTTTACTTACTTAGTTTCTTAGTTACATACATACATTCATACATACTTACATGCTTACATACTTACATACTTACGTACTTAGTTACATACATATTTACATACATATTTACATACATAGTTACATACATAGTCAATTATCTAACTACTTTTTACTTAGTTTCTTAGTTACATACATACATTCATACTTTCATACTTACATAGTATTAGATAACCAAATTCTGACTTTCTTTTTTCTTCTCTCTCTCTCACAAAGAACCAGAGAGACACACATCTCATTCCATTTTCCACATTGTGTCTCACTAAGTTTTTGTTTACTCTCTTTATCTCATTTTTTTTCTCTCCCTCTTAACATGAATAACGCGCATGATTTGAACTTTATTTCTTTACATGACTCCTCGATTTATCTCTCCTATTCGCAGATTTATCTCTCCTATTCGCATTCATTCACATCATCTGTATTCAAAAGAACTTTAATGTTCTTGTTTGCACGTACAATCTGTCATGCATATGTAGATAGATCTCACGACAAATATAAAAAAAAGCAACCAATCAGAAAGAAAGATTGAGAGAGAGAGAGAAAGATCGACATAGAGAAAGATAAAACGAGAGACAGAAAGAGAGATGTAAAGAGATTGAGATTGATAGAGAAATATAAAAAGTGATAGATCCTATCCAGCGGGTGTGGTTTGCCTTGTATTCTTAGGCAGATGGCCAGAGTTCAAGTCTCACCTAGGGCTGGATGCCTCAAATTTCTCCAAAAGGGTGCCTCTACCTTACGAGGTCGGATGTGTGTGTCTTTTCAATTCATTGTACTCTCAAAAGAAAAAAAGATGATAGATCCTTTACCATTAGACCTAATGCATTTAGATGAGTTAGAGTGTATTGCCTCTAATTGAGAAGCTCTCTTGCTTGTTTCTCAACGTGTCTGGTGCTATGACCTACATACATTGCAATGTACTTAAATTTTTTTTTAATGTCTCCTTTGAATAACGTATGTGCCAAGATTTTTGTATGCCGAAAGACAAAAAACAATAGATTTTTTGATTCGGAATCTCGACTACAAAAAGCTTCATTGAAAACACGTATCGTTACAATTCCATTTGTCATTGCACCACTCCCAAGGTTAAAGGGTTCTCAATAGTTTTATGAAGTTTATATTTATTCATGTTATTAGGAGATTTGAATTATCATCATTCTCATGTTCCTCATGATACATGAAAATACTGACGTTCTATTTTAAATGCTTTAGCTCATGAAGAATGTGACCACATGATGGAAGTAAAACAATTGACATCATAACAATGTGAATAACACTTAATATTTGAGTTTCGTTGTGGGTTTTATGCATTGCAAAGGTAGGATTTACATGGAATGAGATGGAGGAGTATAAGGGTTCTTGAAGAAACTTCTATCGTGGCATGTTCATGTGTAGATTTGAGGATATCTTGGGCCATAATAAAATTCACTCACCCACTTATTTTCATGTAGCTCTCTCAATTGCGTTTCCCCATTTCCTATGCCTTGGAGACTTCTATTTCACAAATAATAGACAACTTTAATCGTGTTCTAGGGCACAACTTTAAGTTGTCTTGAGACTATGTTTATAGTTGCATATTCTGGAGTTGTGATGTCAATCAATCTAAGGGGATGAACTTCACATATGGCATGTGGATTTGAAGCTACAACATACATTGGGTGATCCTTGGCCCAAATGGACATGAGGGCCGTCTCTTGGGTGGCCCTTGGCCGAAATAGGCATTGAGGCCATTCCCAGAAAGACCCTTGGCCAAATGGGCATGAGGGCCACCCCTTGGGGCGACCCCTTGCCCAAATGGCATGGGGGGCCACCTCTTGATGCGATCCTTGCCATGGGGGTCCCATATCATCATGAAGATGTGAGAATGCGGATATATGGGACCTTGGATGTGTCTTAATCAACAAGTTTCTATAACCACTTATCAAGAGGCCCTCCCATGTGAAGGACCTATGGAATGAGGCATCACCAATTGAAGTCAACCTACTTGAGGCACCATTTGGAGGAGGCACTCTGACTACAGGCTACTTGAGGCCTAATTGGATGGTTGGGAGGGTGCTCCCTTGCTCCTATTTCATGGATACATAAGCAAGGCGACTTGGTGCCATGGGCGACTACTCTTGGTGTGGGCAATTCCAATGTGAGGGTGACCACTCCATTGGAGCGACCCAGTCTCTCTAAGGCCAAGATTTGAGGGGAACTTGTAGACCATATATGTTCAACCTACTATGCACTAACATGGGTGAGCTAGTAAAAATAGCAAGGGTGACTTCTTGCCCTCTCAGCATCAAGGCAAGTATGCCACCAACCATATGCAAGTTAACAATTCATTGGCATGCAGCTTAAGCGAGATGGTCCTATATAGAAAAGCTGATTTTTTTGTCTTATGGTGTTTTGGAAAATTTAGAGAGGAAAAAAGGTAACTTTTTATCCTTGGGAAATGATACGTAGGCAAGATTCCATTAGGGACTTCTCCATTCATAAGGCTCTAGGAGGGAACTTCCTAAACCAAGGAGAATTCACTCTCTTGTATGATATGGACCTTATAGCATACTCATAGGAATAGGAGTCAAGATAATTTAAAGGCTTCGAGTGTCCCAAAAGTGCTACAACTCCAAAATAGGGCATCCTCTCCACCTCTTTTTGGCACTACCAAAATAGGGTGCCATCTCCACACATTTTGGCACATCCAAAATATGGTGACTCCTTTGCCTAGATTTGGGTACAACTACTATGAGGTGACAATGGGACCACTCAATTTGATGCGGCATGGATGAAAGGTGAAATCTTCATGGACCTATCAGTAAAAGGTAAAGGATAAATGATTGTAGGAAAAGCCACCTAAAAGTGGCTGGTTAACAGTACAAAATTAGCCTCTTTCTACCACATATGGTTGGAGAACCTAAAAGTGGTTTGTGAAAAATACAAAATTAGCCTCTTTCTACCACATGTCTCCTCAATACGTGCCCGCAAAAATAAATACTTGAAATACGCAAGGCCACCCCAATGGTTCTCTAGGGTCTATATAAGAAGATGCTTGTCACTCATTTGCCCCATCTTTTTTGATATATATGTATCCAGTCTATTCTGTCTCTTGGATCTATCCAACCTTTGAGGCTGAATCTAATGTGATTGCTCATTCTCTCCTAGTTGTACTCTCTCCTTGATCTACCTATTGGCTTCTCATTGTACATTGTTGAGGTTACTCTATGGTGACTATAGAGAGTCTTGACTTCTCTTGTGTGTGAAAAATAGCATGACAATGTAACACAATAGTCTTGGTTAGAGTGTCTCAATTTGATGCCTATTACATTTCATTTATAGAGAGTATTTGTTGTTTCAGACACTTCTTGATGTTGATTTTGAGTGACCTAGATCATCTCTGGATTGGTCACTAGCCTATTTGCAATGCTAATTGGTTTATTGCTACTTTATTGAAAAAGTTCTAACCCTTAAGGACTTTTGTTCTTATCATCCATGTGTGCTCTTATGATTTTCTTCTCACTAAAGATTCACTGTCAAGTTGTATCCTTGCGCACAAACATGTCATAGGGTATACTTGCCTAAGGAAGAATACACCTTTGGAATTGTGGTCCTGATTACCCCTTTTACAATTTGGCATGTCTAGTGGGACTCTTGCATGTTCTATGTGAGGTATCTATTGGAGTAAGCAGTTGTTTCCTGTATTGTTTTCTTTGACTTTTTGAGTCTTATGAGTGGGTACATGACCCATACATGAGCATAGAGGGAGATTCTTCATGCACATAAGAGCCCCAAAAAAAGAAAATCAACCTTCATCGAGTCAGCTCAACACCCATTTACCTTTAAATCCCCAAATTGATTTAGCCTCTACACCTCTTTCAAAGGACAAGCCTAGAAGGACCCTTGATTTTGCTTTAGACATCTCAAAAGAAACTCAAGCACCAATGGAGGAACTTTCAAATTTATTGTCCATGTTACATATTAAGTTTTGTACTTTTAAAGGTTTAGTACATGAAGATGCAGATGATCATGTAAGGAGGTTCATTTCCCTATGCTGTGGACAAGGTCTGCAACAACAAGAGGATGCCATGCTAGTAGTGTTCCCCTCTAGCTTAGACAAACTTGCATAAAAATAGTACAAACAACATGCAGATGGGCACTTTGCCACTTGAGAGGCCTTAAAGACTTTCTTCTCGAAAATATTTTGGCAAAGCAACTCTTTGTGGTGAGCCTTTGATTAGTTATAAAACTTGAAGTTACAACTAGGTGAATCCTTCCATTAACTTTATACATGTGCTAAAGCACTCATTTCACATTTGAGGCATGCTCCAAGAGACTTTGAAGTCAAAAACTAGACAGAGAAGGCCTTCGAAGGTCTTCCCAAGAGAAGATTCAAGAATCACTTAGACTGGATGCCACATTGAATGATTTATTGGTGGCCGCTTCTCGCATTGAGGAGGTCATAGTGCATTTTGAAGGTGGGATTCTAGAAAATTATCCCATGAGTTTGGACCCAATTGAACAACTTAGGAGTGCATCAGAAGCACTGATACCATCATTTCCCCTCTTTAGTTCATTTTGTGGAAGAAAACAAATAAGAGGGAGTTGCAGTGGGATGGCGTGAAGACTTGACAAAGGGTTCTATAGAGCTCAGGATACCTTGGGCCATAGTAAAATTGACTGACCCATTTATTTTCATGCAGCTGCCTCAATTTCTTGTCCCCATTTCCTATGCCTTGGAGAGTTCTATTTCATAGATCATAAACAACTTTAATCCTATTCTGGCATGTAAGAGACTATGTTTTGAGACTATGTTTACAGGCATGTATTATGGAGTTGTGCTTTCAATCAATCTCAATGGATGGAATTCACATATGGCATGTGGATTTGAGTGCTATGGCCCTTGGCCCAAATGGGCATGAGGGCCACCCCTTAGGCAGCCCTTGGCCCAAATGGTCATTGATGCCGAGCCTTGGGGTGAACCTTCACCCAAATGGACATGAGGGACACCCCTTGGGGAGACCGCTCACCCAAATGACATGGGGGTCCACCTCTTAGGGCAAACCTCACCCAAGGCATCCTATATGTCCATGAAGAGGTATGAATGCAGATACATGGGACCGTGGAATTGCCATAATCAATAAGGTTGTACAACCATTTTTCAAGAGGCTTCCTCAATTAAAGATTTTTTATGGAGCATATAACAACTCGTGAAGCAGTCCAATTTGTTACATCTTGTAGATAAGATTCAATTGTAGCTATAGTAATACTTGAAAGAGCATGCTTGCATTCAAGGAGATGATAAGCAACAAACACTTAATTGGTGCATGTGGGTCACCCCTCATGCAATCCCTTGCCCAGATGGGCATGAGGGGCACCCCTTAGGGCGACCCCTCAACCTATATGGGGGGGCTCCAAAATATGAAGCAAAGGGTAACCTACCATGTGAAGGCCCCATGGAATAAGACATCACCAATTGAAGACAACCTACTTGAGGCACCATTTGGAGGAGGCATTCTGACTACATGCAACTTGATGGTTAATTGGATGGTTGGGAGGGTGCTCCATTGCCCTTATTGCATGGATATACAAACAAGGAAACTTGGTGCCATGGGTAACTACTCTTGGTGTGGGTAATTCCAATGTGAGGGCGACTACTCCATTGGGGCGATCCAATTTCTTTAAGGCCAAAACCCTAGGGTGACTTGTGGACCATCTATGGGCAACCTTCTATGCACCAACGTGGGTGACCTATTAAGTATAGCAAGGGTCACCAACCATATGCAAGGTAACAATGCATTGGTCTACAGGTTAGGTGGCTATGGTCCTATATCGAGAAGGTGACATTTTTGTCTTATGGTGCTTTAGCAACTCCATAGAGCCGTACAAAGGTGACTTTTTTGCCTTGGGAAATGATACCTAGCAAAGACTCCATTGGTGGACTTCTTCAATCATAAGGTTATAGGAGGGAACTTCCTAAAGCAAGGAGAATTCACTCTCTTGTATGATTTGGACCTCATAGCATACTCATGGGAATAAAGTGTCAAGATCAATTAAAGGCTTCGGGTGGTGCAAAAGTGTCAGAATTCCTACCAACTCTTTTTGGCACCACCAAAATAGTGTGAAACTTCCACTCATTTTAGGCACATCCGAATAAGGGAAACTCCTCTACCTAAATTTGGGTACAACCACCACTCAATTTGGTGCAGTGTGGATGAAAGGTGAAATCTTGAGTGACTTGTGAGTAAAGCTTAACATGTAGATAATTGCAGGAAAAGCCACCATAAGGCTCTATGGATGGAAAAAGATTGTATGGTGACTAGTACCAAATTAGCCCATTTTTGCCACCAATCTCGTTAGTTGGAGTGCACAACAATAAATCCTTGGAATCGGCAAAGCCACTCCACTAGGTCTCTGGAGTCGATATAAGAAGAGGTTTGTGACTCATTTGCCCCATCCCTTTTTATTATTTGGATAAGGGATATTCTATCTCCAGGATATACCTAATCATTTAATCTGATCTATTCGAGTTTGATTGCTAATTCTTTGCTAGTTGTACTCTCTACCTAAGCTACCTATTGGATTCTCATTGTATGTTGTTCCAGGTCGAGGCAACTCTATGGTGACTATACAGAGACTTGGCTTCTTAGTTGTGTGGCATATAGCTTGAGAGTGTAATTGAGCAGTCTTGGCTAGAATGTCTCAATTTGGAGTCTGTTACATTTTAGTTGTACAGAGTATTTTGTTGTTTCAGAAACTTCTTGCTGATGATTTTGAGTGAGCTAGACTCATCTCTGGATTGGCCACTATCCTATACCTAATGCTCATTGTTTTATTTCTACTTTATTGAAAATGTTCTAAGCCTTAAGGACTTGTGTTGTTCTTGTCCATGAGTGTTCTCATGATTTTCTCCTCACTATAATTTCATTATCAAGTTGTATGAGTGCACGTAGGCATGTCACAATGTATACCTTCCTAAGGAAGAATCCCCCTTCAATAGAAGGAGTACTGGAACTGTGGTCCTAGTTACCTCTATCACGGTTAATAAGTACTTCATGCCGACTTCTTTTTCATCGCATTTACTGAAACTACCTTGTTTGCTTCTCCATTGAATACTTGCATATGAAGGAATTCATGTGGTGGTTTTGGTGATAAGAGAACTAGATTTGGACTAGCCTAAGGTCTAATACATGTCAATCACGGTTAGCAAGGGTTGAACCCCCACCCGTCTCAAGAGGAAAGAGCTCAAACTAACTGAAGTTATGCACATCAACTGAATGTACAAAGTTTGATTTAGATCTTTACGATTATTTTTCAACATCCGTCATTAACCTTTGATAAAACCTTTCTGGTCCTCGCACAGCCAAGACTTTAAATGACAGGAGATTCTGTTGTTATCTCCCCGTTTGTGGATTAACTATTCAGGCACTCAGGGAGTGCACCGAAGGAGAGAGCCTCTTGCCACACGAGGCGCCTGAAGTTTGAAGGACTTAAAGAACTCATTGGTAAGGCCATCTGGACCCGGACTTTTCCCATTGGGAAGGGCATCAATAACCCTTGAGATGGTTGCCATGGGGGGAAACCCTAGCTTGTTTCCTTCGTTGGTTTGTCCGCCTTCCCTGCCCACCACTCTTTGAAGAAGATTTGGAGATTTTTCCTCCTCCTCTAATCTGATATTTGGGAAGGCATTGCTTTTGCTGAGGAGTCCGCTCAAGATCTAGTTTTTATTAAGATCGACTTCGACAAAGCGTATGACAGATTGGAATGGGACTTTATTCTTCAATCACTGAAAGACCTTGGATGCAGCCAAAAGTTTACGAAGATGGTTTCCACGCTTCTTGGAAATGCCTCAACCAGAATAAACATCAACGGTAAGCTCTCTGAGCCCATTCGTTTAAAAAGATCAATTAGGCAAGGCTGCCCTCTGGCTCCTTTACTATTCGCTATCGCCTCAAATGGACTCAGCTGCCTATTAAAGCATCACATGGACGCTGGCAATCTCAAGGGTCTCTCCTTACCTCGAAGTCACGGCCAAATGGTTGTGAGACTTTTTGCTGATGACATGAATGCCTTTGTGCACAATGATATAAATAGCATTGAGATGTTTTGGGGGTGCCTCCACACCTATTGTATGGCATCAGGCTCAAAAATCAACCATGCTAAAACTGCTTTTAGAGCGTTCAGCGGGCCTACTCCCCAACTGTTGGTGGATCGGGGGTGTCAAGTTATCCCTAGCGGTCAAGTCTTCCGTCTCCTCGGCATTCCGATGGGTTTCGATATCTCAATGGAACAACGATGGAACTGGGTACTATCCAAGTTGGATAGCAAGCTGAATCATTGGAAAGGTATGCAAGTCAACCTGGCAGGGCGTGCTATGGTTATTAACACCTTTATGTTATCTACAATTATTTACTTTATCTCGTGTTGGAGACCTAAGGAGAAAGACTTGGCCAAAGTAGAAAGAATCTGCAGGAACTTCCTTTGGACTGGGGACCCAAACAGAAGAGGGGTTCCCAAAATCAAATGGGAAACTTGCATTAGCCCTAAAGACTCAGGGGGCTTGGGTATTTTGGATATTGCTGGTTTAGCTGACAAACTGGCGGCTAAATGGCTTATCAAGGCCTGGAGCAATAGGGAGTCCTCTTGGGCTAAATTGATCTTCAGAAACACGGCAGACCTTACCTTTGTCGGCCTCCCTGGTTGGAAGGACATAGGGATTCTCACTCTTTTGTTCTCCCCCCAACCAGTCTGCCCTAAAGGCTCTAGCCTCGTGTGTTCCTTATGGAAGAATTGGAACAAGGCCAAACAGTTCATCAGAATCAGCGATGATTGGAAGTGGGCAGCTGGCATAAGACAAAATGACTCTATCTGGTTCCCGATCAGTGGCATTCGGGGAGTGGATTCTTGGAACCTCCAAACTGCAAGGCGGTTATGGAACAAGGGATTCAAACAGTGGAAACAACTCTGGAAACAAGAGACCCGCCAGTGGATTAGGTTCGAAGATTTGGATCCGAGACTTAGCATTACCTTTGAGGAATGGACTCTTCTTCAAAGCAGGTGTTTAGCCTGGGACCGCTCTACTACCCGCCTTCTCTGCGGTCAAGATCCTCCTTGCTCGGAGGGCCTCAAATGGAGCAATGGTAAGAATCTGTCCAGAATCCCGAACTTCAAAGGGGAAGTGGATGTTCACCACACCCTTAACAAGAGATGGTGCCTTGCTTGGACCAAACTTCGGTGGGAGCTAAAATTCATGTCTCTCTGGCACCCCCTAATTGAGGTCAAAAAGTCCGTTCTCATGTGGCAGATCTTACATAAAGGCATCTGGACCAATGCAAGGGCTAACAAAATCTGTGGTGTGCCGCCTTGGTGCAAGCGTTGTCATCGGTGCATCGAAGATTTAGCCCACCTGTTCTTTGACTGCCCCAAGTCCCGTGTTGTCTGGCATCACGTGTCCCGTGTTCTGAGAAGTACGAGTCAAATCAACTGGCAACAAGTGATGTTGGGTGAGGCGATTGGTTGCTCTTCGAGGCTATGGAATGCCATCAGGGGCGAGGCTCTCTGGAAGATTTGGAGAGAGCGCTGTGCCGTCAATTTCGACCAAACTCCTAAGGAATGGTCGATCGAGAAATCCTTGTTTCTCCTTGGTAAAAGAATCTCTCGAGCCAAGAGTTCACCACCGTTTAGACATCACCGTATTTATCTCCTGGAAAACAACAAGTTGAAACCCAAATGGGTCCCTCATGAGGGCGATGCTAATGTTATCCACCTCATTTGTAATGCCTTGTAGCTTGATTGACTCCTCCCCTGCGTTGTGGGATTCGGGGGGTCCCATGGGTACTAGTCCCGTTCACTTGTAACTTTTTCTCTTTAATATAATTAAAGTCCGGGAGATTAGGCTAAGGCCGAACTTCCTTTATAAAAAAAAAAAAAAAACATCCGTCATTAATGATTTCCACTGAAACCATAGAACCCTGTGACGCCTTTATAGTGCTCCAGCTTTTGTTGTACGTTCCTACACATTTCATCTTTGTGTGCGATAGTCTCCATCAACAACATGTCTCTCTGTACAGTCGCCTACATTACCGTCATGCTGCTGTACCGTCTATGGCGTATCCCACGCCTACAGCTGCGAAATTGCGAATCGACTTTGCAAGTTTCCACGGCCAATGTTGCTGCTACATATCTACGAGATTTCTCCGCCATTGATTGGAAACAGCTTTTTCATTAAGTTTTATCATTGTACGAGGTCTCTAATTCTGCACCCTCACGACGTCTCAATTTTCTGTAGACTTGTCTCCATCCATTATACTGCTATCATGCTGGTGTACCATTTGCACCACAATCCTGACCCATGACTACAACTTCGCCTCAACTTTGCATGTTCTCTGTTCCTACAGATCTGCTGCATGTTTCCGTTGAGTGATGAGAGCGCCTTATTTTGCCATTTTACTCCTCTTCTTTCTGTTTTTTGATCATCATGATGAAGGTACAAGCCATGAGAGCTGTCGCTTACAGTCCCTTTTGAAGGAAACAATCAAACGGGTGTGACGACGACATCTATAGAGCTTTCTGTGTTGTTTCTGTACTTTCACAATGGAAACTTTTTTTTTCAGAGTACAATGAACTGGGAATATACACTCACACATCCAACGTCGTAAGGTAGAGGCACCCATCGTGAGAAATTCATGGACATGTCCAGTAAAGACATGAACTGAAGACTTCCTCTCACAGCTTCAAAGCTCAGCCACTAGGCTAGGCGGGCTCAGACACGATGGAAACTTTTCGTTTCAACAACAGTGCAGAAATATTGTACTGGAGTGGACAACTGCCATCCACCGTGCTGTTTCTCCTAGTACCTACTAGCAAACAATATTTTCATCAATGGACAATGAAGTCCACACATTTATTGATGTATTTACAGCATTTAGTGCAGCTAAGATATCAAGCACTGTATCCATTCAGTGTCAAAATATCGAGCATTGTATCAAAGAAGTGAAGCCATGAGGACGAGCATGCGATAAGGGGGATTTTGAAGGTTATCTACAGGTAATACATGTATTTCAGATTTTTGATGTAAATTTGGAAGGTTTAAAAAAATTTGTGACCTTGTTTTACGGTCCAAAATGGCCAAAATGAGCAACACGGCCGTCAAAAATCAACACTCGTGGGGAAATCACCCTTTTTGCAAGGCCGATTGGTGCATCGGACAAAGACCATCGCCATGCACTTTGCTGATGGGGAAATCACCCCTTTGCAAGACCAATTCAGTGGATCATGCGAACCATCACCTCATTCGACGTTTTGGGCCTCCTCGTGACTCCTAACTGTTTAGCAAGTCTGAGGCTCATTCTTTGAGTAAGGTTCGAAAATATGCAAAATTCTAGACTTTAGTGATTCATATCTCTGCATTTTTGTGAAGGCTTTGTGAGAGCTATCTAGCTCTACATTGTAAGCACTATTTCTACTTACATATTTACCCATTGGTTGCAATTTTGGTGGCATTGCATAGCAATTGTGCTCATGTAAAATTGGGTTAATTTTGAGCTTTATTCTTTGGTTAATCTTGGAGCAATGCTTGCTGGAGTGAAGTGCTCTGATCACTATGTGACTAGCTTTTGCATACATTCAACTAGCATATATTGGAAAGATTGTTTCTCTTAGTGTAGGCAACCATTTTGCATGAAATTTGTTTTTTTGCAAAGCTCCATTATTCAAATTTATGTTTACAAAATCCCACTATAAGTATCTACACAAGCTCTAAGAAAGAAGAATTTTGAGTTGTAGAGGTACTAAGAAGTTTAGTTGTCGAGGTCATTCATGCTTTGTAGTTGCATTGGAGTTGAAATATATCCCCCTTCAATGGTATTAGAGCATCAGGAACAACATTAGGGGTCTAAGGGAAAGAAGATGATATTTTAGAGGTGTTGGAGCAAAAAGGAAGCTACATTGAAACATTTCGCAAGTTCAACCATGACGAGGGAGTTGTTTTTCAAGAAAAAACAAGGCTACATCATTTTGTTTGAAGTGATTGGAGTTTAAAGTAATGCTTCAAGACTTGTATCGCTCATATCACTTTCGTGGTCACTTAGGGACATCCAAAAGTACAAGGAGATTACCATGGGTGATTTCAATATACAAATGGAGAAGCTTGACAGAAACAACTACCAACCATGGAAGTTTAGGATGTCAAGCTTTCTTATGGGCAAAGGCTTCTAGGGGTTGATAAGTGGATCACAGCTAAGGCTTAGATTGGGACATAACCCCAACAATAATCCATTGAAGGCATTTAGAGAGTGCAATTGAAGAGATAAGAGATTAGTGTTCAATCTCTCACAACACATTAGCAATGGAATGATTAGACACATACAAGATTTAGATACATCGATGAAGGTATGGATAATATTGGAGCAACTTTTCTCTACATTCATGAAACCTAGGAAGATACAACCAAAGAAGGAGCTCAACAACTTAAGGAATCGCCAAGCAGCAATATCAATGACTTCATTTTGAAGGTAAAGGGATTACGTTATGCATAAGCTTCCATTGGTTGTGATATTGATGATGATGACATAATAGCTTATACCCTCAATGGATTGAGGGATGATGAAAAATGGAAAAAGTTTACCACTTAGGTTTATGTAAGAGTTAACCAAGCAGATTTTGAGAAGCTTGTGGCCTTGATGGTCATTGAGGAGACGAAATTTGTAGGTGGCAAATCAAGGGGCGATGATGTTGGAGTTAGATGTCTGCGGAAGCACACGAACAACACAAGGAAGAAGAAGAAGCTTGGAGCACAACACACAATACTGAATGTATTACTGGAGAATGTACAAAGATAAGTATCCCGCTACGGAAATAGGCATATTTACAAGCCGAGGGTAAAACCTCCTAAAGAGGGAGAAAAGTGCCTCGGCGGTCCTAGTGTGTTCACACACATCACTACTTAAATATATCAACAAACCCCCCCTGGGAGTGATGCGGTGAACAAGGAGCTGTCACTCATGTATAAGGAAGTGCCAAGCAATGTGGAAATCACTCCAAAAAAGGAAGTAAGCCCAAAGCTTTGCGGAAAGATTCAAACTTCTCCCTAAGAAGAGTCTTCGTGAAAAGGTCTGCAAATGTTCTCCTGCGTGGATACATCTGCCAAGCTGATCTCCCAAGTAGAGAACCTCTCCCTGACATAATGATAATGCACCTCAATGTGCATAGTGCAAACATGGAACACAAGGTTCCTCCCAACTGCCAATGCACTCTGACTGTCAGTGAAGATGGTGGTGGTAGAAGACTAACCAACAACCAAATCATCCATAAGGCGTTTCAGCCACACACACTCAACAATCACTCTGAAAGCTGCTCTATACTCAGCCTCACAACTAGAAGTGGCCACAGTAGGCTGCTTCTTGCTCAACCAAGATATACATGAGCTACCAAGCATGAAGCAAAAGCCACTAGTGGACACACGACTGTCATAGCAACTAGCCCAATCAGAGTCAAAAAAAGCATGCAAATCTGGCGGTAGTGATCCCCCCTTGGGATAAAACAACCCAAGTAGTCGAGTACCACTCAAGCAGTGAAAGATGCACTTAAATGCCTACCAATGCTTGACTCTTGGGCAATGCATAAACTTGCTCATTTGTGAGACAACAAACTGAATATCTGGCCGAGTAATGCATAAGTAAATTAGGCACCCAACAACCTTCTGACAGAGAACAACAATGCATCTCCAGCATCATGAAGACTCAATTGTAAACCTGTCTCCATATGAGTGGAAATAGGTTTACACTCTTCAAAGCCAAAATAGTGCAATAATGTGTCAATATATTTCGTTTGACACAAAGGCATTCCACCATCAACGTGCATAAACTGAATGCCCAAATAATGATGCAAATGCCCCAAATTAGACATCTCAAATGAGGAATGCAAATTAGCCTTAAAATCAGCAATATGCCTCTCATGAGGACCAATGAGTAGCATGTCATCAACATAAACCACAATGATTAGAAGTACATCATTAGCACACTTAACATATAAGGTGCTTTCAGTTGGACTTTTCCCAAAACCGTGAGCAATCAGATAGGCATGTATCTTCTCATACCAAGCATGTGCTGCTTGCTTTAAACCATATAATGCCTTCTTTAATATGCACACTAAGTTTTCATGCCCTTTCTGCACAAAGCCACGGGGTTGAAAAACATACACTTCTTCATGCAAGTCACCATTCAGAAATGGTGTTTTAATGTCCAACTGATGTACATCCCAACCATAATGAGCTGCAAGTGCACAGATGCTACGAATAGTAGTCATTCGGCAAGTGGAAGCAAAGGTTTCATCAAAATCAATGCCTCTTTTTCTGCGCATAACCCTTTGGAGCAAGCCTAGCCTTATATCTATCGATTGTACCATCAGCTTGTATACCCACTTCGTGCCAATGGCCTTCTTGCCAAGAGGCAAGTCACATAAAAACCAAGTACCACTCTTAATTATTGCATCATATTCAGATTGCATAGTAGCCATCCAATTTTTTGAATTTTGTGCTTCATCAAACGAAACAGGCTGAGTCTCATCACATAGACTAGATGTAGCCATAACATAACAATATGATGCAAAAGAGGCACTATGAGGGCCTGATCGAGTACCATATGACAGAGGTGCATCTAATTTGCTATCCCGAAGGTTTGCACCAGCCATTTTAGCATAGTTCTTGCCTGCTCAATATCTGCTCTCTCATCAATAAGTGCATCATGTAAATCTGCTTCACAAATGGAATGATTTGCATCATCACATGAAACCTACAAAGGTTTAGAAGTTGCCTCGTTAGGACAAGCACTAGACTATCCACCTGTAAAAAGAGGCAGCAAAGTATCTTACATGTCTTTGGAGCTAACAGATGTCTCCTTAGTACATGAAAGCAATGGCTGAATAGCATCTTCCTAATAAACAACATCATGGCTAACCAGAATGCATTTAATCTGTGGATGATACAGACGATAGCCTTTACTTTCAGAAATGTACCCAACAAAAATACATTTTACAACTTTATCATCCAATTTTCTGCGATGTTGTTCACGCATTAATGCATATGCCAGACAACCAAAAACATGCAGATGAGCAACACATGGCTTGTGGTCATGCAAAGCCTCATACGGAGTGATAGAATGGAGTGCTTTAGTGGGACACCTGTTAAGTACATATGCTACACACATGAGAGCGTCAAGCCAGAAACTATGTGGTAAAGCCTGACTCTTGACCATACACCTTGCCATCTCCATGAGTGACATGTTCTTCCGTTCAGCAAATCCATTCTTTTAAGATGTATACGACACTGTACACTCATGTTTTATCCCACGTTTAGCCAGAAATGCATGAAAATCAAATAACATATATCCCCCCCCCTCGATCAGAACGGAGGGTGCCCATTTTACATGGTAACAGATTTTTCAGCCAAAACCAAAACTATTTGAAGTGCATGAACACTTCAAACTTTGCCTCCTACACACACATCTCTCTCTCTCACACATCTTGGTAAGTGATGTGTGTACTCTTTCACTGTTTCTCTTTCTCTATGTCTTCTCTTTTTTAATTTCTCTTTTCTTTTGTTTTGTAGGAGCTTTTTGGCATCGATTCTTTGGAATTTGACAAGAGAAGATGTCGATTGGGCTTTGACGAGAGCGATCAAGAAAATTACATCGATGTAAGTGATTCTTTTGTTCTTTTTTATAAATAGAGAGAGAGAGAGATGAAAGAGAGAGAGAATAAGAGAGAGAGATAGAAAGAGGGAGAGAGATATAAAAGAGAGAGAGAGAGAGATAAAGAGAGAGATATAAATAGATAGAAAGAGAGAGACATAGAGATACATACACACACATGCATACATATTACATACACATATGCATATGCATATGCATACATACAAACACACACATATACATGTTTTAGGGTTAGGGTTTTAGGATTAGGGTTTTTGATGTTTACACATATACACACATGCACACATATACACATGCGTACATACATACACATACACACATATTAATGTTTTAGGGTTAGGGTTTAAGGATTAGGGTTTTTGGCTTTTACATATATACACACATGCATACACACATATAAAAACATAATACATATACACATACACACACACACACACACACACACACATATATATATATATATATATATATATATATATATATATATATATATATATATATATATATATATATATATATATATATATATATATATATATATATATACATGCACACACATATATATACACATGCACATATGTATACACACACATACATACATGCACATACACATACACACACACCACATATACATACCCACATACACATATATACATGTTTTAGGGTTAGGGTTTTAGGATTATGGTTTTTGACTTTTACACATATACACACATAATACATACACACATGCACACATATACACATGCATACACACATCTCTTTCTCTCTCTCTCTCTCTCCCCCTACACACACATCTCTTTCTCTCTCTTTCTCTCTCTGTATATGTGTGAGATCTTTCATTGTCTCTCTTTCTCTATGTCTTCTCTTTTTTAATTTCTCTTTTCTTTTGTTGGAGCTTTTTGGCATCGATTCTTTGGAATTTGACAAGATACGATGTCGATTTGGGCTTTGACGAGAGCGATCAAAACAATTACATCGATGTTAGTGATTGTTTTGTTCTTTTTTATAAATAGAGAGAGAGAGATGAAAGAGAGAGAATAAGAGAGAGAGAGAAAGAGGGAGCGAGAGATGAAAGAGAGAGATAGAGAGATAAAGAGAGAGATATAGATAAATAGAAAGACAGAGACATAGAGATACATACACACACATGCATACATATTACATACACATATGCATATGCATATGCATACATACACACACACATATACACGTTTTAGGGTTAGGGTTTTAGGATTATGGTTTTTATACGTTTACACATATACGCACATACTACATACACAAATGCACACATATACACATGCATACATACATACACATACACACACATCATATATACATACACACATATGCATGTTTTAGGGTTAGGGTTTTTGGATTTTACATATATACACACATGCATACACACATATACACATATAAACACATAATGCATATACACATACACACACACATAGATACACACACACACACACACACACACATATATATATATATATATATATATATATATATATATATATATATATATATATATATATATATATATATATATATATATATATATATATATATATATATATATATATATATATATATACACATGCATACACACATATGCATGTTTTAGGGTTAGGGTTTTAAGATTAGGTTTTTTGGCTTTTACATATATATACACATGCATACACACATATACACATATACACATATAAAAACATAATACAAATACATATACACATATATATATACATGCATACACACATACATAAATACATACACACACATAGATATATACACACATGCATACACACATGTGACATATACATACACACATGTGACATATACATACACACATATGCATGTTTTAGGGTTATGGTTTTAAGATTAGGGTTTTTGGCTTTTACATATACACACACATGCATACACATATACATGTTTTAGGTCTAGGTCTTCATGATCAGGGTTTTAGGGTTTCTACATAGATACACATATGCATACACACACATACACATATATATATTCACATACACATATATATACACACAAATACACACATACACATGTTTTAGGTCTAAGTCATTAGGATTAGGGTTTAGGGTTTTTAAAAATGCATACAAATATCTACACATATACAAATATACACACATAATACATATACACATACACATGTATATACATAGGCATGCACACATATACATGTGTTCTGGTTGTTGTTTATAGATGTCATGTCAATGTGTCTCATTTCTTTGTACATGGTTCATGATTGATTTTTCTCATGTCTTTTGTATTTGACAGTATGTTTTGCTTTCTCAAATCATGTTTTTGTTGTCTGTCATACATGTCACATGTATTTGGGTTTTTCTTGGGCAGAGTGTATTATCTTTTACTCACAACAGCATGGGAATGTTGTTGTAGCAAGAGACAACATACTCTGCCCAAAAACATTTTGTAGATATGGTCGTCGGTATAGGCGATGGTATAAGCGTCGGTATCCCAAGGCACATACCGATGCTTATATTGACTATTTTGCCCAGGGGCATACCATGGCTTATACCGTCACTTATATCATCGCTTATACTGTTGCTTATACCGACGCTTATACCGATGCTTATACCGACGCTTATACCGATGCTTATACTGATGCTTATACCAATGCTTATACCGGCGCTTAAATTACAACATTTAGTGCAACTAAGATATCAAGCATTGTATCCATTCAGTGTCAAAATATCAAGCATTATATCAAAGAAGTGAAGCCATGAGGATGAGCATGCAATAAGGGGGATCCCTAGGCTGAGTAAGTTGTTATCTTAGAACTTCAAGCTTGTTATCTTAGAACACAAAAGGGGTGAGAAACATTACTTGCGTCAAGAAAGGATCTGAATTAGAATCAAACAAAGTTGTAGCGATTCACAGTGTTGTATTTTGACGGTCTACCATGCCCTTCAATTCAGAAGGTCATCTACACGTAATACATGTATTAGAGATTTTTGATGTAATATTTGAAGGTTAAAAAAAAATTGTGACCTTGTCTTACGGTCCAAAATGGCCAAAATGAGCAATACTACCGTCAAAAATCAACACTCGTGGGGAAGTCACCCTTTTTTGCAACCCCAATCGGTGCATCGCACAAAGACTATCGCCATGCACTTTGCTGATAGGGAAATCATCCCTTTGCAAGACCAATTCAGTGGATCATGCGAACCATCACCTCAATTGATGTTTTGGGCCTCCTCATGACTCCTAACTGTTTAGCAAGTGTGAGGCTCATTCTTTGAGTAAGGTTCGAAAATATGCAAAATACTAGACTGTAGTGATTCATATCTCTCCATCTTTGTGAAGGCTTTGTGAGAGATATCTAGCTCTACATTGTAAGCACTATTTCTACTTACATATTTACCCATTGGTTGTAATTTTGGTGGCATTGCATAGCAATTGTGCTCGTGTAAAATTGGGTTGATTTTGAGCTTTATTCTTTGGTTAATCTTGGAGCAATGCTTGCTGGAGTGTACTCTGATCACTATGTGACTAGCTTTTGCATACATTCAACTAGCATATATTGCAAAGATTGTTTCTCTTAGTGTAGGCAACCATTTTGCATGAAATTTGTTTTTTTGGAAAGCTCCATTATTCAAATTTATGTTTACAAAATCCCACTATACGTATCTACACAAGCTCTAAGAAAGAAGCATTTTTAGTTGTAGAGGTACGAAGAAGTTTAGTTCTCGACATCATTCAGCTTTGTAATTGCATTGGAGTTGAAATATATCCCCCTTCAATGGTATTAGAGCATCAGGAACACTATTAGGGGCCTAAGGGAAAGAAAATGATATTTTAGAGGTGTTGGAGCAAAAAGGAAGCTACATTGAAACATTTCTCAAGTTCAACCATGACGAGGGAGTTGTTTTTCAAGACAAAACAAGGCTACATGATTTCGTTTGAAGTGATTGGAGTTTAAAGTAACGCTTCAAGACTTGTATCGCTCATATCACTTTCATGGTCACTTAGGGACATCCAAAAGTAGAAGGAGATTACCATGGCTGATTTCAATATACAAATGGAGAAGCTTGACAAAAACAACTACCAACCATGGAAGTTTAGGATGTGAAGCTTTCTTATGGGCAAAGGCTTCTAGGGGTTGATAAGTGGATCACAGCTAAGGCTTAGATTGGGACATAACCCCAACAATAATCCATTGAACGCATTTAGAGAGTGCAATTAAAGAGATAAGAGATTAGTGTTCAATCTCTCACAACACATTAGCAATGGAATGATTAGACACATACAAGATTAAGATACATCGATGAAGGTATGGGTAATATTGGAGCAACTTTTCTCTACATTCATGAAACCTAGGAAGATACAACCAAAGAAGGAGCTCAACAACTTAAGGAATCGCCAAGCAGCAATATCAATGACTTCATTTTGAAGGTAAAGGAATTACATTATGCATAAGCTTCCATTGGTTGTGATATTGATGATGATGACATAATAGCTTATACACTCAATGGATTGAAGGATGATGAAAAATGGAAAAAGTTTACCACTTAGCTTTACATAAGAGTTAACCAAACATATTTTGAGAAGCTTATGGCCTTGATGGTCACTGAGGAGATGAAATTTATAGGTGGCAAATCAAGGGGAGATGATGTTGGAGTTAGATGTCTGCGGAAGCACACGAACAACACAAGGAAGAAGAAGAAGCTTGGAGCACAACACACAATACTGAATGTATTACTAGAGAATGTACAAAGATAAGTATCCCGTTAGGGCAATAGGCATATTTACAAGCCGAGGGAAAAAAACCTCCTAAAGAGGGAAAAAAGTGCCTCGACGGTCCTAGTGTGTTTACACATCACTACCTAAATATATCAACAAACCGCCCTAGGAGTGATGCCGTGAACAAGGAGCTGTCACTCATGTATAAGGAAGTGCCAAGCAATGTGGAAATCACTCCAAAAAAGGAAGTAAGCCCAAAGCTTTGTGGAAAGATTCAAACTTCTCCCTAGGAAGAGTCTTCGTGAAAAGGTCTGCAATGTTCTCCTGCATGGATACATATGCCAAGTTGATCTCCCCAGCAGAGAACCTCTCCCTGACATAATAATAATGCACCTCAATGTGGTTAGTGCAAGCATGGAACACAAGGTTCCTCACAACTGCCAATGCGCTCTAACTGTCAGTGAAGATGGTGGTGGTAGAAGACTAACCAACACCCAAATCAGCCATAAGGCGTTTCAGCCACACACACTCAATAGTCACTGTGAAAGCTGCCCTATACTCAGCCTCACAACTAGAAGTGACCAGAGTAGGCTGCTTCTTGCTCAACCAAGATATACATGAGCTACCAAGCATGAAGCAAAAGCCACTAGTGGACACACGACTGTCATAGCAACCAGCCCAATCAGAGTCAAAAAAAGCATGCAAATCAGGCGGTAGTGATTCCCCCTTGGGATAAAACAACCCAAGTAGCCAAGTACCACTCAAGTAGTGAAAGATGCGCTTAAATGCCTGCCAATGCTTGACTCTTGGGCAATGCATAAACCTGCTTATCTGTGAGACAACAAACTGAATAACTGGCTGAGTAATGCATAAGTAAATTAGGCACCCAACAGCCTCCTAATAGAGAACAACAATGCATCTCCAGCATCATGAAGACTCAATTGTAGACCTGTCTCCATAGGAGTGGCATTAGGTTTACACTCTTCAAAGCCAAAATGCTGCAATAATGTGTCAATATATTTCATTTGACACAAAGCCATTCCACCATCAGCTTGCATAAATTGAATGCCTAAATAATGATGCAAATGCCCCAAATTAGATATCTGAAATGAGGCATGAAAATTAGCCTTAAAATCAGCAATATGCCTCTCATGAGGACCAATGAGTAGCATGTCATCAACATAAACCACAATGATTAGAAGTACATCATTAGCATGCTTAACATATAAGGTGCTTTCAATTGGACTATTCTCAAAACCATGTGCAATCAGATAGGCATATATCTTCTCATACGAAGCACGTGCTGCTTGTTGTAAACCATATAATGCCTTCTTTAACCTGCACACCAGGTTTTCATGCCCTTTCTGCACAAAGCCACAGGGCTGAAAAACATACACTTCTTCATGCAAGTCACCATTTAGAAATGTTGTTTTAATGTCCAATTGATGTACATCCCAACCATAATGAGCTGCAAGTGCACATATGCTACAAACAGTAATCATTCGGCAAGTGGGAGCAAAGGTTTCATCAAAATCAATGCCTCTTTTCTACGCATAACCCTTTGGAGCAAACCTAGCTTTATACCTGTCAATTGTACCATCAAGTTTATGCTTCAGCTTCTATACCCACTTAGTGCCAATGGCCTTCTTGCCAGGAGGCAAGTCACATAAAGACCAAGTACCATGCTTCATTATTGCATCATATTTAGATTGCATAGTAGCCATCCAATTCTTTGAATTTTGCACTTCACCAAAGGAAATAGGCTCAGTCTCATCACATAGACTAGATGTAGCCATAACATAGCAATCTGATGCAAAAGAGGCACTATCAGAGCCTGATCGAGTACTATATGACAGAGGTGCATCTAATTTGGTATCACGAAGGTCTGCACCAGCCATTTTAGCATAGTTCTTGCCTGCTCAATATCAGCACTCTCATTAATAAGTGCATCATGTAAATCTACATCACAAATGGAATGATCTTCATCATCACATGAAACCTACAAAGGTTGAGAAGTTGCCTCATTAGGACCAGCACTAGACTATCCACCTGTAAAAAGAGGCAACAAAGTATCATACATGTCTTTGGAGCTAACAGATGTGTCCTTAGTACATGAAAGCAATGGGTGAATAGCATCTTCCACAAAAACAACATCCCGGCTAACCTGAGTGCGTTTAATCTGTGGATGATATAGACGATAGCCTTTACTTTCAGAACTATACCCAACAAAATTACATTTTACTACTTTATCATCCAATTTTCTGCGATGTTGTTTATGCATTAATGTGAAGAGAGATGGTGGATGCAATCCAAAGATGAGTAGGTGTTGCTACAACCAGCTTCACACCAGCCAACTGAGACTTCAGAGTTGATTATTAGACCCTTTGAGCTTCCTAAATCCACCAGAATATCAGCCAAGTACTTTGGAACATGTATCCCAAAAGTTTAAGTCAAGACAGACAAGTTGCGAGATGACTAGCTCCCAAAACTTGCTATTTTTGGACATACATCTGCTGGAAAAAATGAACAGTGCTCTCAACCTCGAAGGAATTAGAAAAATTCCTTTTGGTCATAGCAAATAGACTTAGCAAGCTTTCCAATCCAAGTTAAAACACTTCAAATGATGGACTGAGCACTGAGAAAAAGTTTCAACAATTTCTCGAACCTCCCCATAATTCTCGGGGCACTGCAGAGATAGACCAGTAAGTAGTAAAATGCAGATATCTCCAAAATTGTTAATCCAATGACCTTGAAAATTTATATGCACAAAGTAGACAGTACAAGCTATCCAACGCAAGTTAAATCACTGAAAAAATTTCAGTAAAACGCGAGATACGACCTTCTGAAGTTAATGCTTTGAGTGAGTATAGCAGAGAACAAAACAAAGAAGTAGATGATGATAAATGTATAGATTCACATATGATTACAACCACATTAGCAATGAATCTTTGCACAATGGGAGTAGAATGATAGAGCTATGGAGTAAGCTCTTCAATCTCTACAAAATGACATGAAGTGGTCACGTACAAGGCTTGCTAATCGCCTCTTCTTTCTTGCTCCTTTTATAGCTATTCTTGGAGGGAGTTTTGAATTCGAATTCGAATGGCTCCACCTAAAAGTGATCCCCAAAGTTAGGAGAGATTCCCTCAGCTCTCAAATTCGTGATTTTGGTAGTTGGAGCCACGAATTTGCTTTTATATCATGGATGAGTTAAGCCATCCTTTTCCTTTTTTCTTTTTCCATTTACAAGAGATAAAATGAACTCTTTACAAGAGGTGTTCACATGACTACTCATGTGACTTACAAATGAGGATAATATCAAGCATATCAAGCATGTAGGCTTGGGTAAAATGCACCAACAATTAATGCATATGCCAGACAACCAAAAACATGCAGATGAGCAACGCATGGCTTGCGGTCATGCGAAGCCTCATATGGAGTGATAGACTAGAGTACTTTAGTGGGACACCTGTTAAGTACATATGCTACACACATGACAACCTCAAGCTAGAAACTATGTGGTAAAGCCTGACTCTTGACCATACACCTTGCCATCTCCATGAGTGACATGTTCTTCCATTCAACAACTCCATGCTTTTGAGATGTATACGATACTATACACTGGTGTTTATCCCACATTCAGCTAGAAATGCATGAAATCAGATGACAAATATTCCCCCCCCCCCTCGATCAGAACGGAGGGTGCCCATTTTACATGCTAACAAATTTTCAGCCAAAACCAAAATCTATTTGATGCCCATGAAGACTTCAAACTTTGCCTTCAATGGATATACCGATGCATGCCTAGAAAAATCATCGATGGAAATCACGAAGTAAAGATAATTCCCAAAAGAAGGTGTCTGCATAGGACCACATACATCACTATGTACAAGCTGCAATTTTTGAGTAGCCCGAACTGAACCATCTTTTGGAAAGGACGAACGTTGCATTTTGCCCAAAATATAGCCTTCACAAACATGTTTTCCAGGTGCTGCAAGTTTGGGCAAAGAGGACACCATTTTAAATTTTTGCAAGTGTAGCGAACTAGCCTGAGAATCATGTAATGCACATGTCGAATCATTTAGAGATTTTTCATAGTCTATGAGCTTATACAACCCACGACATAAAGTGCCAAAATCAATAAATTCATCGCCATTTGATAGATCATGAACTGTACACCTGTCATCAACAAATTTCACAACCAAGCCAATCTTGGCTAATAAAGAAACTGATAACATATTTTTCTTGATCCGTGACACAAACAAAGCATCTAACAAAGTGAAATTACTACCATCAGTAGTAGTCAAAATGATCTTACCAGCTCTAAGAGGAGTTGTTGGCACATGTGATAGTATTCTTTATAGGGGCATGCTCTAGTGAAGAGAAGAAACTGCACTGCGAGGTAATATGTTTGGTCGCCCCACTATCAAAGTACCAAACATCTAAGTCTATTGCAGACATGCAATGCTCATGAGAAGATGGATCAAAACTCCAAACAATAGTAAACACCCATTCTTCTTCCTGGACAAGATTAGGAGACTCTATTTTCGGTGTAGAGGCCTCTGCAACAACCATTCTAGCCTCTTTCTTCTTTGCCTCTTTTGCAACCAATTTTGGACAGTTCTTTATGATATGATCATTTCCTTTACAGTACTTGCAAAACAATTTCTGCTTGTTTTATTTCTTTTCATCTTTGTCTTCCCTCTTTGATTGCAACCGGAGAGGTGTCGATGCCCTAGATGAAGTGGAGACCTGCTTTGATACCAATTATTGGAATTAGATGTTTGCGGAAGCACGCGAACAAGACAAGGAAGAAGAAGAAGCTTGGAGCACAACACACAGTACTGAATGTATTACTAGAGAATGTACAAAGATAAGTAGCTGTTGGGAAAGATGGATGGACACTCAAAGAAATGAGTAGGTGCTGCTAATCCCTACTTTACACCAGCCCTCTTTTGCTTTAGAGTTGAGTTTTAGGCCCTCTTAGCTTTCCAATGACACTAAACAAGTGCCTATGTACTTTGGAAATGATATGAGAAATGATTGATTCAAAATAGACTACTTCCAAGTTGAAGGATCAATGAAAACCTTCTATTTTTATTCACACACCTGCTGCTTGTTAAGCTTAGTGCTTCCAGTACAATAGGAATTAGAAACATTCCTTTTGGAGATATCAAACTAGCTTAATGAGCTAAAGATTCCAAGTGGAATCACTTAAGATGATGCACTATACACAGAGCAATCAATTTAGCAAACAAATCATTACCCCTGATTTTTTAGGACCTCTATAGAGTTTGACGAGTGGGTACTTCAATGTACTTTTCTCCAAATCTGGTAAATGGATTATCTTCAAAATCTGTGAGCATGTAGAGGTCTTGGAGGAATTCCAACAAGCTATTGAACAGTGAAAATGGTGAAGAAATGACAAAGATATGAGCAATACAATATGACTATTCTGAGTAGCTATGATAGAGAGACCATAGGATGAAAAGTATAGATCTGTTGTATTAGAAGACAATGTTGTACAAGATCATTGGCATGATAATAAATGCCTAATGATAGTGAGTAGTCTAGGCTATGAAGTAAGCCTCACTCTCTTACAATGTAATCAACAAGAACTCGGAATTGAAGTCTTCTTGTCCCGCGAGTTTTTCAATCATCTTTTATAGATGATTCATTTGAATTTTGAATTTGAATTCTTCATTGGATCTCACTAAAAAGTGGTCCTCCAATCTAGGAGATATTCTCTCCAAATGAATTCATGG
The DNA here is from genome assembly GCA_020310875.1 of Ceratopteris richardii. Taxonomy (NCBI): domain Eukaryota; kingdom Viridiplantae; phylum Streptophyta; class Polypodiopsida; order Polypodiales; family Pteridaceae; genus Ceratopteris; species Ceratopteris richardii. Next base: position 33,899,396 of record CM035407.1, read on the forward strand.
CTTATAATCTAACAAACTTCATGAGTTTAGTGGTAGCCACAAATATTCCTTCAAGTCAAATACACTTTTACAAGTGGTAAAAGGTAAAGGCTTTCATAGCAATGGTTCCCATGAAACTTCAATTAGTTGCACATAAACTCTAGCCAAATGTGTACACTTGATATTTGCACCAACAGCTCCCCTTCAAGCCAAACATCTTGGCTTGATCTTCTTCTTCAATCTTCTTGAATATCCTGCAATCCAATCATAGACTTAAACCTGCAAAGTTGTGTACCATCTAATGCTTTAGTCAATAAGTCTGCACATTGCATATTAGTTGATACATATGCCAACTGAATTTTCTTGCTCAATAGCTTTTCTCTCACATAATGATAGTGGACCTCTATATGCTTGGTCCAAGCATGATAAATAGGATTTGCTGCAAGATGTAATGAGCTTCTATTATCTCCAAAGATCATTGGAGATGTATTATGCAAACCTAAATCTGTATATAGCAATCTGATCCATATGGCCTCTTGAGTAGCATTGGCCAATCCGCTATACTCTACCTCTGTAGAAGATAAAACAACAGTAGGTTGCTTATTTGAAGACCATGATATAGGTTTGTCACCTGTAAGCGGTATCTGCTTTACTCATGATGAACCCTTGATCCTGAAGATGTGTAGTCAACTTATGGTTCCATGCCCTAGGTGCCTGCTTCAATCCATAAAGATCTATGTTCAATTTACACACATATGTTCCTCATAGCCAGTAGGTTGAGACATATATACCTCCTCTAAACTCTAGCCATTAAGGAATGCATTTTTTACATCCAATTGGTACATGTTCCAATTCTTTGATGCAACCACACTTACCAATACCCTGATGGTTGGCATTTTAGCCACAGGTGAGAAGGTTTCTTCATAATCAACTCCTTGGGTTTGTGCAAAACCCTTAGCCACAAGTCTAGCTTTGTACTTGCTTATTGATCCATCGGAATTCCTCTTGATCTTATAGATCCATCTAGAACCAATTACCTTCATAGACTCCTTTTTCGGCACTAGTTCCCATGTATCATTATCCTTGAGTGCTTCAATTTCCTCATCCATAGCTTCCTTCCATTTTATCTTGGTCTTTTGCTCTTCATATGATGATGGCTCTTCAAATGACAAGCCTTTTGCAAGATAAACAGAATGCTTAGTAACTAAGGAAGTGTCTTGACTTTGCCTTTGGACTTCCATGCCTTGAATTCTTCTAAGTTGATGATGTCCTCATCATCGGAGTTGATGTCTTGAACCTGATTAGGCTCCTCCTTAGTGAGTCTTTGAAATTCCTCTTCCAAGTCATAAGGTAGCTTTACGTTCCTGCATTCACTTTCAAACCAAGAGTCATTCTCATCAAAGAAAACATCTCTATTGACCATAAATCCTTTGTTAGAAGGATTGTAGAACCTGTATCCTTTTTTATTCAAGTCATACTCTATGAAGATGCACTTCTCTACCTTGGGATCTAACTTACCTTTGATTTGAGAAGGGATATGCACATAAGCAACACATCCAAAGATTCTGTAATAATCAAGTGAAGGTCTCCTACCATGCCATGCTTCATATGGGGTCATCCCATCAAGGGATTTGGATGGCAACCTGTTAAGAAGATAAGTGGCAGTAGATACACTCTCTACCCACAAGTAATTAGGTAATTTTTTCTCATTTAACATTGACCTAGCCATTTCAACAATTAGTCTATTTCTCCTCTCTGCCACCCCATTTTGCTCAGGGGTATACCTTGTTGTGATTTCTCTCTTGATTCCTCTATCCTGCTAGAATGCATCAAACTTGAGAAGTACCCATCTCCTCCATCTGACCTCAGTCTCTTAAGGCTTCTTCTTGTTTGGTTCTCAGCAAGTGCAAGATACTTTTTAAAGCAACTGAATACTTCACCTTTGTGCTTCATAAAATATAAGACAATCCATCTACTAAAGACATCAATAAAAGATACATAATACCTTGATCCGAAAATTGAGGGACCCTTGGTCCCCATACATCTATATGGGCAAGCTCTAAGTAGTCCTCATGCATGTAGCCTTTCCTTGAGAAGGGTAACCTATGAGATTTTCCAAAGTGAAAAGCACCACATTTATAGATCATGTGTTGCTTGGATACATTAGGTATCCCAAGCACACATTGATCTCTATATATTTGCTTTAAAGTTCTCTCACCAATATGCCCTAATCTCCTATGCCAAATTTCAAGCTCTGATAGTGTTTGGTCTTTGTAACTATAAAGTGCAATATTCCTTGTAACTTCAAGTTCAAAATTGAATAATCTACCTGTCTTTTCTCCTTTGGCAATTCTCTTGAATCCATGTTGGGGATCCTCCACAAATGCTCCATATTGGTTGAACCTGACCTGCAAACCCTTTTCCATAATCTGTCTAACACTTATCAAATTCTTGGTAATTATAGGTACATATAGAACTCTGCTCAATAGATTTTTATTTCCGTCAAAGGTCTTAACATTGCCTACTTTAATCACTCAGTGCTTGGTGTCATCACTTGTTTGTACCTGATGCTTACCTTTTGGTTCCTCAAGGTTAGAGAGAAGAGCTACATTGCCTGCCACATGGTTTGAGCATCCTGAGTCAATGTAGAAGAGATGGTCATCATTTATACCTAGTTTTGAAGTATTCATAATTAGAAGAGAATCTTCTTGCATTTCTATATAGTTGTTTTAGTCTTTCCTAGCTTTAGAGCCTCCTTGGTAGTTGTTGTTGTAGTTGTTGTTGTAATTGTTGTTGTAGCCTTGATGGTGATTGAATCTTTCTCTTGATTGTGTATATCCACCTCTTTGAAATCCTCTACCTCTCTGATTCTTGAAGTTCCTGTAACACTCATGTGTAGTATGATTTGACAATCCACAAATATTACATGGTGAGGAGTTACAAGGTCTTTCCCTACCTTGCTTACCTCCTCTGCTCCTTCCTCTTGAGGTTCTACCTCTCCTTGCATGGTTGGCTTGGGAGGTAGCTCCTTCATCCTCAATCTTCTTGTTCTTTCATTTTTCTTTAGACTTACTTTTATCTGTGTATAGGGTGGTAAGGTCTGGAATCTACATGTCCATATACAATTCCATGGCAGTTGTGAAGCTCTCCCATTTGTCATCTACTTTAATACCATTGATTACTTGTCTTACAATCTACTCTTCTTCAATTTCTTCTCCTATGCTTGCCAATTGATTAGCTATATCCTTGACTTTGGTCACATACTTTGAGATGGCTTGCTTACGTTGCTTTCTTTGAGTGGTAAACTCAATCCACAATTGGTTCTTCCTAACCCTTGTGTTGGAAGAGAAATAGGAAGACAATGTTTCCCAAGTCTCTTGGGATGTCTTACAGTTTGTAATATGTGGAAGAAGAAAAGCAAAAATTGTGTAAAGTAATTATGACCTTGCTAATGCATCCTTGGAACACCATGTATTGAGTCTTTCATGCTCCTTTCTTGTAGGTTGTCCTTTGCTTTTGAAAATGGGCATCTCCTCATCTCGTGAGATGTATCCATAGAGACTCCTTCCTTGCAAGTATGTCCTCATCCTCAAGGACAATGCTTGATAGTTGTTCCTATCAAATTTATCAATGAAAGAAGGAAAACCATCTCCCATTTTACATTAGCTTTGCTCTGATACCACTGTTTAGAAAGATGGATGGACACTCCAAGAAATGAGTAGGTGCTGCTAATCCCTGCTTTACACCAGCCGTCTTTTGCTTCGAAGTTGAGTTGTAGGTCCTCTTACACTAAACAAGTGCCTATGTACTTTGGAAATGATGTGAGAAACGATTCATTCAAAACAGACTACTTCCAAGTTGAAGGATCAATGAAAACCTTCTATTTTTGTTCACATACCTGCTGTTTGTTAAGCTCAGTGCTTCCAGTAAAGTAGGAATTAGAAAACTTCCTTTTGAAGATATCAAGTTAGCTTAATGACATAATTATTCCAAGTGATAAGATGATGCACTATACATAGAGCAATCGATTTAGCAAACAAATCATTACCCCCCGATTTTTTAGGACCTCTATAGAGTTTGACCAGTGGGTACTTTGATGTGCTTTTCTCCAAATCTGCTAAATGGAATATCTTCACAATTTGTGACGACATAGAGGACTTGGGCTTGATTTGAACAGGCTATAGAACATTGAAAATGGTGAAGAAATTAATGACATATGAGCAGTACAAAATGACTGTTCTGAGTATCTATAACTGAGAGACCATAGATGAAAAGTATAGATCTATCGTATTAGAAGACAATGTTGTACAAGATCATTAGCATGATAATCAATGCCTAATGATAGTGAGTAGTGTAGGCTATGAAGTAAGCCTCACTCTCTTACAATTTAATCAACAAGAACTCGGAATTGAAGTCTTCTTGTCCCGCAAGTTTTTCAATCATCTTTTATAGATGAGTCATTTGAATTTTGAATTTGAATTCTTCATTGGCTCTGGCAATGTACACTGGTGTTTTATCCCATGTTTAGCCAGAAATGCATTAAAATCAGAAGACATATATCCCCCCCCCCCCTGATCAGAACAAAGGGTGCTTGTTTTACATGGTGACAAATTTTCAGCCAAAACCAAAAACTGTTTGAAGCACATGAACACTTCCGACTTTGCTTTCAATGGATATACCCATGCATGGGTGGAATAATCATCATTGAAAGTCACGAAGTAAAGATAATTTCCAAAAGAGGGTGTGTGCATAGGACTATTGACATCACTATGGACGAGCTACAATTTATGAGTAGCCCAAATTGAACCAGCTTCTAGAAATGAGGAACACTGCATTTTGGCCAAAATGGAGCCTTCACATGCATGTTTACCAGGTGCCTCAAGTTTGGGCAAAGAGGACATCATTTCAGATTTCTGCAGGTGTAGCAAACTAGCAAAATTTAGATGACTAAAGCATGCATGCCAAAGCTTTGCATCTGACATAGCCTAAGAATCGACAGATCATGAAGTGTACATCTGTCATTTATAAATTTCACAACCAAGCCAATCTTGGCTAATGCAGAAATTGATAACAGATTTTTCTTGATCCATGGCATAAATAAAGCATCTAACAAAGTGAAAGAAATACCATCAGCAGTAGTCAAAATGATCTTACCAACTCCCACAATAGGATAAGAGGAGTTGTTGGTGCATGTAACAATATTCCCTGTAGGGACAGGCTCGAGTGAAGAGAAGAAACTGCACTACGAGATAATATGATTGGTGGCCCCACTATCAAAGTACCAAATACCTGAGTCTACTCCAGACATGCAATGCTCATGAGAAGATGGGTCAAAACTGCAAACCGTAGTGTAAATGCCCATTCTTCACGCTCAACAAGGTTAGCAGACTCTGTTTTTGGAGTAGAGGCCTCTGCAACAACCATTCTAGCCTCTTTTTTCTTTGCCTCTTTTGCAACCAGTTTAGGACAATTCTTTATGATATGATCACTTCCTTTACAGTACTTCCAAAACAATTTTTTCTTTTCTGATTTCTTCTCATCTTTGTCTTCCTTCTTCAAATGTGCAACATTTGCAGATTTTTCCTTGCTAATTGAAGAGCTCCATTTTCCTTTGCCCTTCTGACTAGCTAAGAAATCTTGATCTAAAACACGCATAATGGACCTACTCTGCCTCGTCTGATCTTCGTGCAACAGAACAGAGACTAACTCCTCAAATGATAAGGCATTTGGATTGCCTTTCATCATCAATCGAAGAGAAGAAGCAATTCTCGGATTTGAATCAAGAAGACCATTCAGAACGGTCTACACCTATTTTCGGAGGTAAGCAACACGAGCCTCATTCCTAGCTTGGTACAATGTGGTAAGTGTATCCCAAGCATCCTTGTTTGTTATGCAAGAGCGAATGTGAGGAATAATGGCATATTTGATAGACAAAGCTATCAATGCATGTGCTTGGGCATCTCTGCCATCCCAACAAATTTTCTATGTAGTAGGTGCAGTAGAAACCGCAGCACGAACAAGAATATGTAGAATATCATCATCTTTGACACCTTCTGCATAAGCTTCAAGACCTGGAGTTGTAACAATTGCAATTAGTTTGGCTCCAAATTGGAAATATTACGTGTTTTCTAGCTTGTATAAGTCATTTTTAGTGTGCTAGAGTGCTAGCAAGAAAGCACCTTTCTTAAAATAGCCCCTTTCTTCCTTTTTTGGTGGTTTTGAGTAAGCATACCTCTTTGTGTGTCTACAAGTAGTAGTGTAACTCTCTACCTCTCGGTTGTCAACATTGTTTCTCCTTCATTAAGAATCCATTTTATGTAATTTGATAGATAATATATTCTTTTTTATGTTTAGCAAGTCTCAGGTTCATTCTCTGAGAAAGGCTTGCAAAATATGCAAAATACTAAATTGTAGGGATTCATATCTCTCCATTTTTGTGAAGGATTTGTGAGAGCTATTTAGCTCTACATTGTAAGCACTATTTCTACTTACATATTTACCCATTGTTTGTAATTTTGAAGGCATTTCATAGCCATTACGCTGATCTAAAATTGGGTTAATTTTGAGATTCATTCTCTAGTTAATCTTGGAGCAATGCTTCTTGGAGTGAAGTGTCATCATTATGTGACTAGTCCCTGCATACATTCAAGTAGCCTACGTTGTAGATATTGTTTCTCTTAGTGTAGGCAACCATTTTGTGTGAAATCTCTTTTCTTGGAAAGCTCCATTATTCAAATTTACATTTACAAAATCCCACTATAAGTATCTACACAAGATCTAAGAAAGAAGCATTTTAAATTGTAGAGGTACCAAGAAGTTTAGTTCTCGAGGTTGTTGGGGGATTCTTTGACAAGAAGGAGTTTGAGGGTTTGTAGGAGAAAATGAAAAGACCAAAAGAGAAAATACACCTTGGAAGTTTCTGCCGTTTGATTACAATAAGAAAAGTACAATGTTTGAAATACAAGATACACCAATACCTCTGTGCACAATCCCACAGAGTGCCCAATTACAAGATATCCAAGATCCCAATGTCCTCTTGCTGCCGACCTCCTCTGCAACAGACCTCCACCTGCTTCAAGCTTCTCCTTGTGCACACCTTGCACCAAGCTTCCACAAAGGGGGGAGGAGTGAATACCTGCTGTCGGCAAGCGTACACTGCCAAAGGACCTTGAGATACTTGGGGGAACTCTAGCTTAGCACACCTCTGCACCAAAATCCTTGGTCACTCTCTATGCACCTTGCACTTCCACTTCTGTGCGACGTACTCTGGTGACTCTTGCACTTCCCTCTCTTGCTCCACTTAGCCTATGCTCTCTTGCTTACTCTAACCTTGGTCCAAGAATGGCTCTTCCTTGATTTGAGTGTCCGATCACGTACGCTCCTAACTGCAAGTGAATCTTGGTGCTCACTTTGATGTCCCAAGATTGCTCTCACAAGTGGCAGCCAACTACTCCCTGTTTTGTCCTGTAGTGACTTTAGTCTAAAACCAAAAATTTTAATGGGGGCCATACTTTCACCTGTGCGTACACTTTGCCGCTTCACATGCCTTCACATTTTCCTTTTAATTCTTCACTTTTGCACATAAGGGGGGTTCACCTGAACCTTCCAAAACACTTTAAAACACACTTTGAACCTTAGGGAAATTAGAGAAAGTACCTCTGCAACCTGCAACCTATTTTCTCCAATTTACCCTTTGTGGACAATTCATTGTGCACTACCTGTGCACTTTGACACCTGCACTTACGCACTTTGACTTTGCACCTGTTGACTTTGACCTTGACCTTGTTGACTTTGACCTGTTGACTTTGACTGCAGTTGACTTTGACCAACATGACATTTATGGGCTCAACAGTTGCCCACCACCTAATGTGCTCTCCGTCCCGGAGAGCGATAGCTAAACTTTGATCACGATGAAGATATAGCCGCAAAAACTTGAATAGGACATCTGAGCAGCAACCAATTCCACCAAAACAGGAGAGAACAAGCACCAGAGAAGAACCAAAATTGGGATTTTGGAATGGCAAAGCAAAAAAGGGGGGCAATGGGAGGGTAGAAAGGAAGGTGAAGGGAGGGCTGAGGGTGCGAAGATGGATTGGGTAGGGAGGGGAAAGGATGTGGCTGGGCATATTGGTAAAGGGAGGGATTGGGAGTAGGAATCAGGGGTCGGGAGGAGGCTAAAATGATCAACCCGGAGGGCTACAGAGGGTACATATGGGAAATGATTAAACATAAGGTAAGACAAGGTGAGAGTAGACCATTTGGACAATGTTGTGAAATAAAAACATGTGAGAAAGGTGTTCAAAACATGTGGTTTTAGACCAAAAGTCATACAAAAAGTGGGAATTTGTAAAAAGAAAGTCAAAAACTGAGTTCATAGGTGCCAAAAAACATGAAAATGACTCCATTTTTGTAAAAAACGGCCAACCGAGGCACAATCCAGAGCCAATAGCTTTGATCCATGAAAAAATAAAAAAAATAAAGTAAAATAAAATAAAATCAAGGAAAAATCTGAAAAAAAATGCCAAAAATTGGCCAAAAAATTCTAAAAAAATTCTGAAAAAATTCTGATGAAATTTTCTACATGTTGAGCCTAAAATCCTTCATCAAACCACAGAGACCCTCCATTTATTCCTCAAATTGGGCAATAAAAAGACACATGAAAAAGGCGAAAATACTAGAAAAAGTCCAAAAAAATGCCTGAAAAAATCTGAAAAAATTTCTAAAAAATTCCAAAATTTGTGCCTTTGCAAAGTGGATGAAATGACTGCTAAATTTGCTAAAACCTTAAGAAACAAGCATGAAATGGATAAGAAAACTACTAAAACTTAAGTAAAAATGACGAGAAAAGACTATGTACAACCTGGACAATTTTTGCAGGTTCCAGGTGATCCATAAAACTTCAGTTGGCTTGATAATAGGCCTTGAGCCTTGTATTGTTGACTGAGAGAGACTCCTCCATGATCTGCATTTGTACTGCACTTCATTGCTTTAGTCTTCTCCTGGGGCACCCTGGCCATCTGAGAGGGGTACCCTAAATCCTTCATTAGAATGTTATCTCCTCCAGCAACTTTATGATATGATTTGCAAAATTTTAATTTTACTATTCCGGCTTCTTCATCCAGTGGAACCCTATGTTCCCAATTACTGGCAGTAGCAACGTCCACATTCTTGTAAAGCCTTGCACTTGCTACCATAAGAATTGAAATAACAGATGATAGCCATACCAGAATCCATAAAAAAGTGGCCATTGATATATGAATTTGAGTAGCTTTATCACTGCTGCATGTAAGGACTTTGCTTTTCTTCGCTTTGCTATGGCCTTTGACTGCTACTGTTTCAACCTGAGTGATTTCCTCTTTTTCTTCATATGCTTTTTCTATACATGAGTTTGGAAAAATTCCATAGCAGGAGGATGGGTCTTCTGCATGGAGCCAAGCCAACATGTTTTCATCTTCATATAAATCTGCTCTTTCAAATAGGTCTGCTTCTGGGTTGTCCACCACTTCTTCTTCCATACAAATACCGATTGTCTGCATCATGCTAGTATTTTTATGATTATCTGGGCCTTCTTCTAAAATTATCTGCTGCAACTCTTTTCCCTCTTGCTTTACCCACATTGTGTCCTTGCCCCAATCATGCAGCACATTGGCATGCCTTAACCAAGGTCTCCCAATTAACAGTGGGAAGCTTCCTTCTACCTGTGGCAGCCTTAAAACAACAAAGTCCAAGTTAAAGATAGTACCTTGTATCCTGACTGGGACTCCAGGAACCACTCCCATAGGCCTTACTATGCTTTGGTCTGCCATTGTTACAGTGAAGTTGGCAGGTTGTGAAGGGTATAGTCCAATCTTTTTCATGGTATATTCAGGCATCAAGTTAATGCCAGAACCACCATCCACAATAACTCCTTGAAACTCATGACCTTTAATAGAAATGGTTAGCCGAGGGCTCTTGCAATCTGTGAGGGGTGCTTCCCCTACATATTTATCTTTATGCATAACAGCAGCTTTTGCCACTAAGCTTGTTGTGGACATTTCATCAATTATCTGCAAGAGTTCTGACCTGAACTTCCCATCCATCCTTATTAAATAAAAAATACTAACCTCCTTTTTCATGGACTTGAGCAGTCTGGAGGCTTCTGATTCCTTAAGAGCTTGGGCTCCATTTGACTTATCCAACTCCTCATGAGCCCTGCTGAATGCATGTCCTATGGCATCACTGGTACCTGTGCAATTTTCCTTTTGCCTTGTGTCTGCACTTGTGGTGGCTTGGTCTTCAGACACACCTTTGTCTCTGTTTAATCCATTAATCAATGATTCTTGACCCATGTCCACTGGAGCCTTCCCCTTGCTTCTTGTCTGCACAGTAAAAGAGTCAATTTCCTCTAACTGCACCACCCTGGTAGATGGTGATGGCACCTTAACTTGATTTGCCATTTCTTCTTCCTGCACGGAAATCATTTGAATGTGGGGCCCAGATGAAGAGGCTTGATTCTTAGGACAACAAATTGTGTAGTGGTCTCTGGCCTCTGGGCAGTTTCTGCAAGGGGGGGCATTTTCTGGTAGGGTGCACCTACTTTGATAGTGCCCACATTCCCCACATCTGAAACAAATAATTGGCCTTCTAGGCCCATTTCCAAAATTATCCCTCTGTCTAGGGTTATAAGTGTTACCTTGATTTTGTGCAGCCATCACATTTGTGGTTGTTGGGGGTCCTCCTTGGGTCCAGTATGTCGTTGCAGGCATTCCTCTTGATTGGCATTCATGGGCCTCATGGCCAACCTTCCTGCATAATTGGCAAGTTACACTTAACAGAGGGCACTCACTTACTATATGCCCTTGTTTGCTGCACATGGAACACCAAAGACCACTCTTGATGCCTCCTCCTTTGAGCTCCTGCAACTCCTGTCGCAGCTGAGCTAATTCCTCTGCCTGGGCTTCCTCTTCCTTTTGGAGCTTGAGTGCTTCAATCTCCCTTCTCAATTGAGCCACAGCAGTCTCCTCCTCTTTGTAGGGCTTATTTCTCTTTAAGCCCTCCAGCTCCCTCCTCAGCTGGGTCACTGGATCCTCCATGTCTGTACCATATGTTGGTGGTGAAGAAGTTGTCCCATATTGGTGCCTTATTTGCTCCAGTCTTGTAGCCGTGGTGATGAACTCCTCTATGGAGGCTGTAGGTAATACTAATTCCTTTATTTTGCATTGAGTGGCTACTGGTAGGGGCTTGGCTAACCATTTCTTGACAAAAAAATCATGGGGTGGATCTGGTAATTTGGCCATTAGTGCTTTGGCTCTGGTCACAAATTCTGGGAACTTTTCTCCTGGACCCAATCTCAAGTTCTCTAGCTCTTCTATGATAATCTCTGCTGTGTTCCCCTGCTGGAATTCATTTCTAAAAGCATCCTTCATCAAATCCCAAGTGGTAAAGTGGTTTTCAGCAAACTGGCTGAACCACTTGTCTGCGAGTCCTTCCAATGTGGCTGGGAAGAGTATCAAGAAAGCATCTTCCCTACCCATTAGCCCCCTAGTCTTACATAATGCAAGAAATCGTCGAATGTGCTCATCTGGGTCCTCCTGGGCTAAACCCCTGAAGGAGGGAAATTTTATGTTTAATCTGGAGAGCAAGATTTCTAGGTCCACCTGTCCTGCCATGCTTCCTACCGATGAAGTCGATGAAAGTGGACTCGATGATCTTCTGTTTGTCTTTCTTCTTGTCTGCTTGCACTTGATTCTCAAGGTTTGTGACCGGGTCGCGGTCATGAGCTATGCATAGTCCACTTAAAATAAGACACTTGATAAAAGTATGCACCTTTTGGCCCACTGGAGTAATGTTGTCGACACTGGAATATTGTCCTCCAATGGCAATATATAGCCTCCTATGCTCAAAGCTCCTTGGAAGTCCCACCGGGCGTGCCAAATTTGTTGGGGGATTCTTTGACAAGAAGGAGTTTGAGGGTTTGTAGGAGAAAATGAAAAGACCAAAAGAGAAAATACACCTTGGAAGTTTCTGCCGTTTGATTACAATAAGAAAAGTACAATGTTTGAAATACAAGATACACCAATACCTCTGTGCACAATCCCACAGAGTGCCCAATTACAAGATATCCAAGATCCCAATGTCCTCTTGCTGCCGACCTCCTCTGCAACAGACCTCCACCTGCTTCAAGCTTCTCCTTGTGCACACCTTGCACCAAGCTTCCACAAAGGGGGGAGGAGTGAATACCTGCTGTCGGCAAGCGTACACTGCCAAAGGACCTTGAGATACTTGGGGGAACTCTAGCTTAGCACACCTCTGCACCAAAATCCTTGGTCACTCTCTATGCACCTTGCACTTCCACTTCTGTGCGACGTACTCTGGTGACTCTTGCACTTCCCTCTCTTGCTCCACTTAGCCTATGCTCTCTTGCTTACTCTAACCTTGGTCCAAGAATGGCTCTTCCTTGATTTGAGTGTCCGATCACGTACGCTCCTAACTGCAAGTGAATCTTGGTGCTCACTTTGATGTCCCAAGATTGCTCTCACAAGTGGCAGCCAACTACTCCTTGTTTTGTCCTGTAGTGACTTTAGTCTAAAACCAAAAATTTTAATGGGGGCCATACTTTCACCTGTGCGTACACTTTGCCGCTTCACATGCCTTCACATTTTCCTTTTAATTCTTCACTTTTGCACATAAGGGGGGTTCACCTGAACCTTCCAAAACACTTTAAAACACACTTTGAACCTTAGGGAAATTAGAGAAAGTACCTCTGCAACCTGCAACCTATTTTCTCCAATTTACCCTTTGTGGACAATTCATTGTGCACTACCTGTGCACTTTGACACCTGCACTTACGCACTTTGACTTTGCACCTGTTGACTTTGACCTTGACCTTGTTGACTTTGACCTGTTGACTTTGACCTGTTGACTTTGACTGCAGTTGACTTTGACCAACATGACATTTATGGGCTCAACAGAGGTCATTCGTGCTTTGTAGTTGCATTAGAGTTGAAATATATTCCCCATCCATGGCATTAGAGCATCAAGAACATCCTTAGGGGTCTGATGGAAAGAAGAGGAGATTTTAGAGGTGTTGGAGCAAAAAGGAAGCTAGATTGAAACATTTCTCAAGTTCAACCATGATGAGGGAGTTGTTTTTCAAGACAAGACAAAGCCACATCATTTTGTTTGAAGTGATTGGAGTGCAAAAGTAATGCTTCAAGACTTGTATCACTCATAACACTTTCACGATCACTTACGGACATCCCAAATTAGGAGGATATTACCATGGTTGATTTCAATACGCAAATGGAGAAGCTTGACAAAAACAACTATCAACCATGGAAGTTTAGGATGTCAAGCTTTCTTATGGTCAAAGGCTTCTAGGGGTTGATAAGTGGATCATACCCAAGGCCTAGATTAGGACATAACCCTAAGAATAATCCATTTAGGGTATTTAGAGAGTGGAATTAAAGAGAAAAGAGATTAGTGTTCAATCTCTCACAACACATTAGCAATGGAATCATTGGACACATACAAGATTTAGATACATCGATGAAGGTATGGGTAATATTGGAGCAACCCTACTCTACATCCATGAAAGCTAGGACGATACAACGAAAGAAGGAGATCAACAACTTAAGGAAGTCGCCAAACAACAATATCAATGACTTCGTTTTGAAGGTAAAGGAATTACGTGATGCATAAGCTTCCATTGGTTGTGATATTGTTGATGATGACCTAGTAGCTTATACCATCAATGGAATGATGGATGATGAAAAATGAGCATTTACCACTTATGTTTATGTAAGAGTTAACCACAGATTCTGAGAAACTTGTCGCCTTGATGGTCACTGAGGAGAGGAAATTTGGAGGTAGCAAATCAAGGGGCGAGGAGATCCAAGTGTTTTTTCATTAGTGCATGAAGAAAGCCAAATAGCTTTACTAACTCATAAAGGATTTCTATTTACATTTAGGGAATAATTTCACACTCATAAAAACATACAATTAATGAGATTTAAAGGTAAATATATGTTTTTTTCTTTGTCAGAAGTAATTGAGGATATTAGAGAGAATCTTGTGGATCCATTGGGCACCATATACCAAAACTTCAAGTTCAAAATTCAAATTACTCCCTAAACGTTTGCATCACCTTTAGGTGGAATCTATAAACAATCATGAAGCAAAAGTGTACATATACACCAGTCACTTTAGGTGGGAAGAGCGATGATCATCACTTAGCTTGATCATAGCTAAAGAAGTGCTTCACTCTCTCATTGTATCATATATCAATTAAAAATACACGTATACTTCATTTTCATAGCTACATGTATCTCTATTCACTATCCTAGTACATTGAGTAATGTTTCTCAAGTTCTATGGGTCATTTCTATGTGTGTACGAGCTCATTATCCAACATACCGATTGGAATATGAATTAAAAAGTCTCATAAGCATTCCTACATATTTTATAGTCATTGGATCTATAAATTTTGGAGTTAGGAGTAAATCAAGGTGATTGTGTTTGTGTATCTCCTTCTTCTTAAAACGTTGGGATTGCTGCTCTGAATTCTTGTGGACATTCCTTTGAGTACACCCCTCATTCAGTAATGCATTGGATTGAAGCAGCTCCTCATCATAGTCTCTAAGGATGGGGCTTAGTTTCAATGGATAAACCTATATGGATATATCTCAAGAGATGAGATCATGTCTATACTTAGAAACAAAGACCAACCAATTCAAGAGGAGCATGAAAGGTTGAATACATGGTGTGAAAATGATGCTTTCACAAGGTTATACATTTTAAACTCAATCTGTCATCTCATACTTCCTCATATTACAAATTTTAAGACCTCTCAAGAGACATGGAATGCTCTTGAAGCATTCTTCTCCTCAAGTACCAAAGGTAGGAAGAACCAATTGTGGATGGAGTTCAAAACACTCAAGAAGATGCCTAAGCATAGTGTGATGGATTTTTTCACCAAGATGATTGACATTGTAGATCAGCTTGGGAGCGTTGGAGAAATAATTGTAGAGAGAAAATTATCTGGCAATTCATCAATGGAATCAAGGATGATAACAAATGGAAAGATTTCAGCATCACCATGGATCTCTACATGGATATGCAAGTGCCATATTTCAACACACTAATAGGGAAACTCTTTACCCTTGAAGCCAAACCTATGAATAATGGTGAGAACGAGAAGGTAACCAATTGATGCCCTTTATAAAGTTCAAAGCAAAGGAAATTATAGAAAAGGAAAAGGTAAAAAATTTGATGACGAAGGAAGCATTTGACAAGCTAACTTTGCAAGTCAAGGTAGAAGCTCAAGAGGAAGAGGTAGAGGAGGTAGATAATGTAGGGGGAGAAGTAAGGGCTCCTTACATTGTACCATATGTGGTCTATCAAGTCACATCATAGAGCATTGCTATAGAAATCCAAGGAATCAGAGATTAAGAGCATACAACAAAGATGGTTATGAAGATTCAAGAGCTAGATACAACAATTCACATGGATACAAGAGTATTTCTTAGAGCAACAACTATAATGAAGGATACAAAGGAAGGGGAGACTATAGAAATTTTATAGATGACCAAGCTCAATCGGATTCACTTCCACATATTAACATGACGATAAAGGAAGGCAAGTTTGATGAGCATGTGTTCTACATTGATATTGGATGCTCACACCATTGGCAAGAAATGTCGCCTTGCTATCAAAATTGGAAGATCCAAAGAACAAGGATGAGGTACAAACAAGTGATGAAAAATGATCTCTTGTGGAAAAGATAGGGAATCTGAAGACCTCTAATCGTAATATGAATCTATTAAGAAGAGTTCTTTATGTGCAAACTATTACAAAAAACCTAATAAGTGTAGGTCAGATTGTGGAGAGAGTGTTGTATAATTCATGGGTTCAGAAGGTTAAAAATATGGATTCTAAAGGCTAGAATATGATGTATGTTTGCCTTGGTTTAGCCCTTGAATTACCCTTCGAACATGCCTTCAACCTTTGGGTGAAACCCTTGGTTTTAACCCTTGGGGTGTTTTATTCATATGAGCTCCCAATTGAATGGTTGGAACCTTAGGGTTGGCTTATCCTAAGGTTTAGGAACCTTAGTTTTAGGAGAAGCTTCTCTAGGAGCCACCTTGTGTGTACATGAGAGAAGAATCCTCATTTGATTTAGAAGGCATGTGATAGACCTTGGGAAATTAGAAGGCATGTGATCACCCTTGGGAAAGTGTCCACATGAGGGCCACTTGGCTGGACACTTGCCCAAATCCAAGGACATGCACCCCCTTGGCGTAGAGGTATATATATGGGTGGAGTTGGATGGGTGGATAGGTGCTCTCTCTTAGGAGTGTGGTCTTCGTAGTTAGATTTATGAGTAGTTGCATTTCATAACAGAAAGGTTTGTAGATGAGATTCACCAAGCATGGGGCCTATGTAGAGGATCCATTTCAATGTTTTAGAAGATCGGAAAGGAAGAGAAAATATGTAGATTGTTACCATTTGAACTCCAAGACACCAAGAACATTATCGCACCCAAAGATTATCAAAGCTTCATGTTTGGCATAAGAGGCTAGCTCACATTGGAGAAAGATTCCTTGAACAAATCAATAGATATCAGATGTGCTTGAACTACCCAATCTCCCAATACAAATCATAATATATAACTCTAGTGCATCACCATTTGGAAAATCACATAGGAAACCATTCATCAAGAAAGGATACTACATAAAGACCTATTGGAGCTTGTCTACATAGATGTTTTGGGACCAAGCAAAGAACCATCAATCTCAGGATCAAGGTATTATGTTTCATTTATAGATGATTATAGGTATGGACTATTTTGTACTTCATGAAGCATAAGGATGAAGTGTTCTCATGTTTTGAGAAATATTTAGCTCTTGTGGGAATCAAACATGTAAAATGCTAAAGAGACTAAGGTTTGATGGAGTGGGAGGATAGTTGGCCCACATTTCTAAGAGAGAGCACATATCCACCCATCCAACTCCACCCATATATATAGCTCTAGGCCAAGGGGGTTCATGTCCTTGGATTTGGCCAAATGTCCAGCGAAGTGGCCCTCATGTGGACACTTTCCCAAGGGTGATCACATGCAATTCTAATTTCCCAAGGTCTATCACATGCCTTGTGTCTCCTAGAGAAGCTTCTCCCAAGACTAAGGTTCCTAAAACTTAGGATAAACCAACCCTATGGTTCCAACCATTCAATTGGGAGATCATATGAATAAAATATTCCAAAGGTTAAAACCAAGGGTTTCACCAAAGGTTCAAGGCATGTTCCAACGGTAATTCAAGGGCCAAACAAGGCAAACATACATCATATTCTAACCTTTAGAATCCATACGTTTAACCTTTTGAACCCATGAATTATACAACATTCTTCCCCCCTTTAACATTTTCACCCTTGAAAATGTGTGTAAGTATAATATGTGAAGTTCTCCCCATGCACTATGATCTATACTCAAAGCATGGTCATTTCTCTCTTTAGATTCATTTCCACTAATCACATAAGGGCTAATCCCTACCTTAATCTAAAAGGAAAGGAATCAAAATCCCTTCCAAAATGACTTTCCCTTAGTCCACCTGAATGTACATGCATGCCTTGTACCTATGGACTGGTGAAATGGGTGGAGTTCTTTGGTGGTCCTTTTCTTTAAGCACTTTCACAAACATCGAGCTCCATAGAATAATACATTTCAGTACACTTTTGTACTTCCCTAGAAATTTATATTTCTTAGGAGTATGTAATAGAGATCCTATCTCTATCTTGAAAGAGCCAGAAATTAGATTCATCTTCCACTTTCAATAGAAAGGAGAGTAATCTTCAGATGTTGTGAACTTAACTTATTCTTTTATAGTACTTTTCAAATACAAATATACTTTATTTGTATTTGCTAGGACTTAGCTAAAGGTATGAACTTAGCAAAGTGGGTCTAGTTGAGTCCTTGCTTAATAAAATGAGGAGACATATTATCTTCTGATTCGTTGGCAACTTAGGTGGGCTTATTTCAATCATCCAGGTTTTCTTGCAACATAAGATTCAAGTATTCTGAATGCAAATATACCCAAATTTGAAAGTTCATGTCTACAATTGGATCCCTATCTTGATCATCTTTTAATTTCTCTAGATTAATTCTAGGAGTAGATTTTAATCCTTTTGGAAAATCTATGATCTTCAAGACTTTATTGATCCAATGAATAAAAGCATTTCTTTTAGGAATCAGAATTAGTTGGTAGACCTTTCTTCTATGTCTCTACCCAGTTCTTTGTTCCGCTTGGCTTTGCGAGTTTGAGTAGTAACTATCTTGAGCTGACACTGGTTCATTTCTTAGATAGTTATGTAAACTAACCTTAAAGGTAACCAAAGCTTTGCAAAGAGAAACAAGGCTTACTAAACCAATTCCTTCAAATCTTCAAAATAATCAAGCCATCAAGATACCTTCTAAGTGTTCTATCTATTTGGATGGAGCTAAATGATTCAAGTTTTGCTTTTAGTTCCAAGATCTTGCTAGGAACTTAGTGAACATTCTTGAATCATTTGTTCTCACCAAAGATTCAAAAGGTGATCTTTTATAGATCATCCTTTTATTCAGGTTATTATACTTGAATAGGCCTAACTTTAGACAAGCTCTTTACTTTTGGAGTTTAACTATGAAGCTCCCCTAAGTTTTTATCCTCATTTGTCCTCCTCATTTTCAAGTTGCCTATGTATTGTATTGAAAAGAATACATTTTTCTTAAAGAGGATAATGGATAGCCTTTTTCTAAGGTAAATTTTAACCTTATTTTGCTTAAATTCTTATAAATACCAGAAAGTGTATTTATATAGTTCGAAGAGGTAAATATCTTTACCTCTATATGAACCTTATACCTTATTCTAGATGTTCTTATCGTTAAGGCTTATCCCAATGTTTCCTATCAGATCTTGAGTTTATTTTCTCTCTGGCAATCATAGAAAATCCTCAACAAGAGTTAGCTCCCACTGTTCCATACTAGTGAGTTCTTTTTCCAATCCGTAGAATAACATCCTTAATGTTTCCACATTGTTTTTTTCCTATGCTCTCTAATTATTTCGTATGAACAAGAATTCCATCGTGGAACTCCTTGGCATCATATTCATGAGAGAAAAGACTAAGGTTTCTAAATATAATGCCAATTAATTCAAAGGTCTCTTTAGGTTGATCTTTGAACTTGGTATCAATCTATAAAAGGGTTTGATCTTTTTGACCAATGTAGGCCACTTGAATTATCCAACCCTAAAGGGTTTGATATATTTAACCAAGTTAGATCACTTGGCTTACTCAAACTTCCTCTAGATAATTTAATATTAGATACGATCAAGTCTTTTCTCCTTTAGATCCCTTTTTCAATGATATTTACGCATGGGATTTTCTTGGGATATTCAATTCATATCTTCATGAGTTGATATCCTTGCTTAAGTCTTCACCATCTTGTTGATGTTCTCAAAACCTTTAAATATTCTACTTTTTAGGGATCAACAGTTATGTGTCATCCCTTTCACTTAAGCAAGTTGTCATGCTTACTGACCCAAACTTTGGATCCATCTTTATCCATTTTTAAATACCCTATTGTGGATATGCACCAAGTCTTTGGCCAGATTATCTTAGTCTACTTGCCTAATTGGAGTTATTCAATGAATTCCCTTCTTGCATATCTAGTTCTTACTTAGTTTGATATTCAACTCAAACACATGGAGGTATCTGATAACAAATGTACTTCTTAACTTTTGTATGGAAGGGTTAAGGAATGCATCTTTTTCTTAGAAGTATCATGTTAATGATACCTTTCTTCCCCCTTAGGAAATTGATGTTCATTTAATTTCCTAACCAAATTGGATGCTCATTTTTGTTCAATCCTTCATTGATCAAGCTCTAAAAGTATCCTTGAGCTTAAGCTTCCATTATCCTTAAGTTCAATGTCCCATACCACTGAACCCACCTCAATGATATTGTAGACCTAAACATCCCACACCATCCGATTTACAATCTCACCTTAGTGTAGATAATTTTAGCTCTTACTGAAGGATTACTTACTAAGAAGATTTTGTCCATCTTAGTCTTATCATGGAAGCTTTGTTTCTCAAAGTATTATAAAAAACTTTGTAAGTTTGTGCCCTTACTAAGTCTTCATTATTTTTTTTATAAGACTTTGAAGATTGAGGCTTCATATAACTATTTCTATAATCTGATGCAACCCAAAGTATCCTTGTCTATGTCATATGATCATAGAGCTAGTATTTACATACTAGATATTATCTTTTGACATAGTTGTGCATCTATCTTAAAGGAAATAGTAATAGGCCGATCATTGACTTAGCAAAATGGTCATACTTTTAACCATATTTGGAAGTTCTTTCTTGTTCATAGGATATATTCTCGAGTGGTGGTTTATAGGGTATCTTACAACCCTTTACTTTTCCTTTTCTCCAAAAGTATACTCCTAAAGAAACTCCACCAAATTTCCAAGTGGATCATATCACTTGTGAATAAAGAGAGAAACTTTATTGGGGAGGAAATGAACAGTTTAAAAGGGTGAAATGGTTCAACCATTTTTTGCCCTAACTCTTCACTCTATAGCATTCTCTTCCTCCTTTTAGCATTATCATTTTCCTCAATGATGAGACGTTGAAGTTTTGAAGGTATAATAACGTCTTAACATCTTTCATGACTATAAAAGATTAACACATAGGGTTTCATGTAGGTTTTTAGTTTCTCTCTTTAATCCAAATTCTTATTATGACTAAATAAGAAGAGAAAAGTTGCTTGGTTTGTAGCCCATGTCCTTAGCCTTGCTGATCAGGTATGCCATGGATATTTATGAAATTTGAAAGTCCATAAGTAAGACTCATAGTTTTAGGTTTTTCTATTTGTGTTAAAATTTGTTGGATTTTGGATTAAGCCAACATATAAAAAGCATAAAAGTTAATGGGAATTGAGCCTCATAATTCCACACACCATTAAACTTTTATGCATTTGACTTCATATGAAGAAGTCATTTTTCTATCTTAAACCTTAAACTTACATGACTAAATTTCTCTCTCTTGTAGGTTGTCTTTTGCTTCTAAAGATGGGCATCTCCTCATCTCCTGATATGTATCCATACAGACTTCTCCCTTGTAGATAGGTCTTCATCCTCAAAGACCATGCTGGATAATTATTCCTATCCAATTTATCAATGAAAGAAGGGAAACCATCTCCCATTTTACCTCAACTTGCTTTGATACCACTGTTGGAGGAGATGGATGGATACCTCAAGGAAGTGAGGTGGTGCTGCTAAAACTTGCTTTATACCTTCCCTAGTACACTTTAGAGTTATATAGTAGGCCCCTTTAGCTTGAAAATGACACCAAGAAAGTACCTATGTACTTTGGAGTTGATGCTTGAAACAATTGAATGAAAACAGACTACTTCATGAATAGCTAGTGTCACAAAACTTGCTATTTTAGTCCACACACCTGTTGGTTCTTTTGCTTAGAGCTCACAATACAGTAACAATTGATGAAATTCCTTTTCAGGGCAATCAATTAGCTTAGATATCTAATGATTTCAAGTGGGTTCATCTAAAATCATCAGCTATGCACTAAGAAATAAGTTTAGCAATCCAAAGCTTACCCCCGACTTTTTAGGGACTAACTTGTAGATGACAGAGTGAGCACTTGGATGATGATTTCTCCCATATGGCTGAACCAAATGCTTTGAGATTTTGACAGAACAAATTAGACTTCAATTTGGTTCCAAAAAGCTTTATAGCAATGGTTAAGAGTTCACTGAGATATGATAAGAGAAAGTTGACTCCTCTGAGTAGTCATAAGAGAGAAGTAGACAGAGATGATCAATGAGCTATATGTATTATAAAACATGATTTTACAAGATCATTGGCATTGTAATGATTCTCAATGATGGTGGAATAAGTGAGCTATGGTGTGAGCTATGCATATCCTACAAATGATCAAGAAGAGAGCTCTCAATGAGGCCACACTACTGCTTGATTTTCAAAGACCTTTATATAAGAATTTTTTCCTAAGTGTAAATTTGAAATTCAAACTTGGATCCAACTAAAAGTGACTCCCTTAATCTAGGAGTTATTCTCTCATTTGAAACTCGTAGCTATTGTTCTTCCTAACTCCATGAAATTTAGGCTCCTCAAAGATTCTTCAAGGTTTTAATCTTTTACAATTGGTAAATGATCAGATGGTTACAAGCTAAGGTTCCCATGATCCATCAAGTGCTTCCACGTAATGTTTTCCATGCTAAGCCAAATGTGAAGGCTTGTACATTCTCACCAACATATTATGCACCATTCTATGTGCATATAGATCTCACCTTATGCATTCTTCACCGTATTATTTCTAACATGGAAAAATCAAGAAGAAAAATCAAGATAAGAAATAGCACTTATCTGTTGGAACATCAAGCTTACACTATGTTTGAGGTGGATTTGATCTACATCAAAGGCTATTGCGTCGAAAGAATATCCGTTGGAGAGTTCTTTTTCATATGCTTATTTATTGTATTTTTTTGAGAAATTTTTGATGGCTCATTTATCCTTGTAAAAGCCTTGAGCTTTACACATGTAAAGGTACAAATATAAAGCCCAAATCCCACGAATTTTTGGTGATTGAAGTTGCATTCAATCAAGCAAATCAAATCACCTAAAAGTAGATCAAACTAGATCTTCACTTTTCCTAGATTGTAGGAAAGTGAATTGATTCCCTCCAACAACCATTCCCACCTTCATTTGAATTCAAATTCAAGTTGTAAAAGTCTTAGAACACTCCTAGAGGCTATATAAGGACTTCAAATCACTTGTACATTACATGGAAGCAATAAACATACACTTGTGACCATCATTGTCTTGCTCCTTCAATTTTCTACATCATCTTCTTCGCCAATAGTAATCTTGCAGAGGCTGCTGCTCTCTCCTCAGAGGTTCAAATTGAGTGCAAGAGGACTCATTGCAAAGATATTAGTGTCTAGTTTACGCCTGTAAATTTTCAAAACAGTTGGTTTAGCAGATTGGGAGAAATCTGAGTTTTTCTGCCTCGGGGTCAATCTCTGCATATTCCTGAAAAATAGGAAGTACCACCGGTGAATGTCACATTCATTCCTATAGCATATTTTGCTTATTCCTTATAATTTTGTGCATTACATACACTCAACCCTATGTGTGTCACTCCCATAAAAGGATTTTTTCTAATTGTAATCACGCTGGTCGCTATGGGCATTTGAAGTTCATTGTCTCTTCCATAGATAGTAAGTTTTTTGAGCTAGTCGACCCGCGAACCTATCTGTTTTGTATCGACTCATTCTCCTTGATGCTCCAAGGTACATAGTGTGTTTCTTTGCACTTATCACATGCCTATAAGGTCTATTTGAGTCTCCATAAGCTCAAGGGCTGGTCTTGTGTCGGTTGGCTTGACCAAACTTCGTCGCCTCGAAACGCACTTTTCTACCTTTGACGAGCTTCTCCAAGTTCTTTCAGTGGTATTAGAGCTAGATCAAGATGGGTGACAGATTTCCCTCAATGATCAAGAAGCTTGATCGACACAACTATGCGGCTTGGCAAATCTGAATGGAGGCCTATTTGCAAGGTAGAAATCTTTATGGAATTGTAGTAGGTGATGAAGTTATGCCTATTCCAAGATCCAAAGGAGGACCTACACAAGAGGAGACAGATAAGCTCACACTTTGGTGCACAAGGGATGCTCAAGAAAGGTCGTACATAGTAGACTCTATCTCTGACTTTCTATTACCACATATTAGAGGATGCAAGACATCTCAAGAGACTTGGGATGCCCTGGAGACTTTCTTTTCTGCTAGTACCAAAGGAAGAAAGAATCATCTTTGGAACGAGTTCAACCAAATGAAGAAGACACCTAAACAAACTATCACAGAGTTTGTTACCAAGGTCAAGGAGGTTGCGGATCACTTAGCATCCATTGGAGAGCTGATTGAAGAAGAGGTCATCATGAGGCAAATTCTCAACGGCATTCGAAGTGATAAGCAATGGAAATCCTTCACGACGGCTTACGATCTCATCATGGATGTGCAGACTCCAGACTTCAACATCTTTCTTGGACAACTCTTCAATCAAGAAGCCAACAATATCATAAAGGAAGGTAACTCTTATCATGGTAATTCAACAAGTGCTCTATATGCAGATAAGAAGGAGAAGTGATACAGACGATGACGAAGATGAAAGAGAAAAGGATTACAAGCTATGGAAGTCAAGAGGCAAAGCAAAGATGCAAGAGGTTGGAGAATGCTCCAAACAAGCACCTACAAGATCAGCAAGAGAGAGAAACAACCAGAAAGGTATGGATATGATTCCACATTTGTAACGAAGCATTCAATCTACTTGGCGAAAGACTCTATTTCAGAGGAACCCTCAACCTATGAAGAGGCTAAGGGACACCCTAATTGGGAAAAGGCCATGAACGAAGAAATAGATGCATTGAAGGAAATGGACACTTGGGATTTGGTTTCAATGTCGTCGAATCAAAAGGTAATTGGTTGCAGATGGGTATATAAAGTTAAAAGAAATTCAGATGGATCAGTTTGCACGTACAAGGAAAGATTAGTTGCCAAAGGATGCTCACAAACTCATGGTATAGACTATGAGGAAACATTCTCGCCAGTTGCAAAGATGACTACAATCAGGACATTGATAAGTGTAGCTGCTGCAAGGAATTGGAGACTCCTCCAACTTGATGTGAAAAATGCATTCTTAAATGGTTGGATAAGTGAAGAGGTATACATGTCACAACCACCAGGCTTTGAAAACCCTAATCATGTAAGACAATAGTTACGCAATATAACACAGGAGCAATAACAGAGAAGATAACAGATATAGGAGAATCTCAACAATTTTCTACTAGCAGCAAGTACAAAGATGATGGCGTTGTCCACCCGTGCGCTCTCAAGGTAGAGCTTAAATGGTGATCTAGACAACTCTAGATAGGGAGATACAAGGTAGAGGTATGCTGGCTCAACTCGGTGTCTTAGGTAGTGCAGAAGTCATGTATATATAGGATCATGGGTGGCCTGCCATGGACGGCTATACATGGGCGGTAGAGCGTGGGCGGCCACCGCCCGCGTAATTGCCATACACGGCTTAGACTGGTTGAACCGACCTAACAAATATAAATGATTTCTGACTCCGACAGGGAATATTCCATGGAATATTCCCTTTACCGTCGCGCCGGGGGCGCTGCCCCCGGACCCCCACCAGGGGGCCCGCTGGCCCCCTGGGACCCCCCAGCTAGGGGGCCCGCTGGCCCCCTTGGACCCCCCAGCCGGGGCTGCTCCGCCTTACAAAATGTGCATACAATCATGAGGGGTAGACATTGATCATATACTAACACCCCCCCTCAATGTTTACCGATGATAAATCAAGTAGGTCTCGGTCCTATGCCCATCTGTTGAAGATGCTTGTTGAGCTGCTCTCTTCCAAGTGCTTTAGTGAATATGTCAGCACAATTTGCCTCTGTTGGGCAATATTCTAGCTCCACAATTTCATCTTCAATTAGCTCACGAATGTAATGGTACTGTACTTCTATGTGCTTGGTGCGAGCATGAAATACTGGGTTCTTTGCAATAGCCATACAACTTTGATTATCACACTTGAGTACAGTTGGCATATTTGATGGAAAGCCAAGATCTGCAAGAATTCTCCTTAACCAGACTGCCTCACAAGAAGCAAAACAAGCTGCTTTGTACTCTACTTCAGTGGAGGAGAGTGCGAGAGTTGGTTGCTTCCTACTTACCCAAGAAAATATTCCTGAACCAAGTGAGAAACAATATCCAGAAACTGATTTTCTAGAATCACAATCTCCAGCCCAATCTGAATCACCATATCCTTGGAGTGTATCACCTGTGGTATACAAAATACCAAAATCCAAGGTTCCTGCAATGTACCTTAGAATTCGCATTCCAGCATTCCATTGACTCTCCTTAGGTTTGTTGGAAAACCTGCTTAACACTCCAACAACATAGCAAATGTCTGGTCTAGTGTTGCACAGAAAAATAAGACTTCCAACGAGTTTCCTATACTTCTTAGCATCTACATCAGGCATGTTATCATCCATAGATAGCTTATGATTTACCTCCATAGGTGTGCTAGTTGGTTTGCAGTCCATCATTCCAAATGCCTTGAGAATTTCTTTGGAATATTTTTGTTGTGAGATGAAAATGCCATCCTTCCTTTGCCATACTTCAATTCCCAGACAAAAATGGAGTAGACCTAAGTCTGTCATTTCAAACTCAGTTCCCAAGCTGATCCGAGTTTGATTGATGAGTTCCTGATGATCTCCTGTAATGATCAAATCATCTACATATACAATGACAACAACTAGCTTGCTATCCCTTTTCGTTACATACAAGTTAGCATCAGAAGTACTTCTTTCAAAACCCATATTTTTGAAAAAATGATCTATTCGTTGGTACCAAGCCCGTGGAGCTTGCTTAAGTCCATACAAAGCTTTCTTCAACCTGCAAACTTTATTTTCTGAATTGGGCACCTCAAAACCTGGTGGTTGAGATACATATACCTCCTCCTTGAGGTGACCATTCAAAAATGCACATTTGACATCCATCTGGAAAATAGGCCAAGACTTTTGTGCAGCTACTGCAAGTACCGTCCGAATAGTTGTCATGCGTGCTGTTGGTGCAAAAGTTTCTTGAACATCAAATCCTTCAATCTGTGAAAAACCCTGTGCAACTAATCGTGCCTTATACTTTTCTAATGTTCCATCAGCTTTATACTTAGCTTTCCAAATCCATTTAGTACCTATTACCTTCTTCTTTGGCGGCAAGTCGACTAGATCCCATGTATCATTTTTGAGTATACTATCATACTCAGACTGCATTGCCGCTCTCCAATCTGGATCATCAATGGCTTCTTCAATGGTGGTAGGTTCCTTTATCGAACCCATGATATCTGCCATTAGAGCCATGTTAACAATGTGTTCTGAGGCTCTTCTTTGCTCCTCTATTCTCTTTGATCTTTGTAATCCATCCGATGATGATTCTGGTACATCTACATGTGGATTAAGATCATCAAAGAGCTGTTGTGCCCACTTCGGTAGTGGCTTACGCTGTGCAGCTACAACTGGTTGGCTTTTTATTGAGGAAATTTCTCCATCAGATGTTTCCTCCTCCTCAACTTTAACCTGTCTTTTGATAGGCACAAGGTGAGATATTTCTCCGCTTGATGAGATAGTAGATTTACCTTTATCTTCTACTAAGTGTGGTCGTTCATCAAACACCACATCTCGGCTGACAAAAATCTTCCTTGCCTCAGGATCCCATAACCTGTATGCTTTAGACTCTTCACTATATCCTAGGAAGACACACTTTTTGCTTTTTGAATCCAACTTTGATCTTGTTGAATCAGGAATATGTGCATAACAGAAACAACCAAAAATTCTGAAATGCAAAACTGAAGGCTTTTTACCAGAATATGCTTCTTGAGGAGTCATCCCCTTCAGTGCTTTTGTGTAGCTTCGATTGAGGATGTAGACTGCTGTATTGACTGCTTCTGCCCAGAATGAATCAGGCATGTCTTGAGCCTTCAACATACAACGAGCCATTTCAACTACTGTCCTGTTCCTGCGCTCAACAACGCCATTTTGTTGGGGTGTATGAGCTGTGGTAAGTTGCCTTTTCACACCATGCTCCTTACAGTAATTGTTGAATTCTGTTGACAAGAATTCACCTCCTCTATCTGTTCTAAATTTCTTCAATTTCCTTCCTGATTCATTTTCTACATACTTATGCCACGTTTTAAATTTTTCAAAAGCATCAGCCTTCTCTCGAATGAAATAAACCCACATCTTTCTACTATAATCGTCGACTAACAGCAAGAAGTAGAAAGATCCTCCTAAAGCAGGTGTAGACATTTTACCGCAGAGATCAGCATGTACCAACTCTAGAGGAGCTTGAGATCGATTGCTGGTCTCTCTTGGAAATGCCTTTCGTTGTTGCTTGCCCATCATACAAGCTTCACAAGGTTCCTGCAACTCTGAAAATGCAGGCATATGAGCAACCATCCCTGTTCGTTGCATCTCCTTCAAAACTGCAAATCCGAGATGCCCAAATCGTCGGTGCCATAACCTGCTTACATCTTTATCTTCTGTAGCAGTTAAAGCACTTAACTCATACAAGTTATCCCGTCGTATGCCTTTACCTACAACATTACTTGATGAATCCATGATTTCCGCACCACTCTTATTGAAGTGAACTTCGAGTCCACGATCTGTTATTGCAGAAACTGACAACAAATTTCTTTTGAGTGTAGGTACATAGAGAACATCGGATAACTTTTTCTCAACACCTGGAGAAGTGATAAAAGAGATGGTTCCAGTTCCTTCAGCTGGACACTTGGAGTCATTTCCCACCACTACATTGATGGATTCCCGCAGAGGCACTAGGGAACTATACCAATCCTTTTTACTAGTCATATGGCAAGAAGCTCCACTATCTAAAATCCATGGCTCATCAACACGAGCTTGAGCAGATGAACATACCTCTTCAATAGCTACCCAAAGTTCCAGCTCTGTGTTGTTTGCAGACTCTTTGTTCTTCCATGATGATTTTACAGTCCCATTCCGTTCATCAGCTTGCTTCTTTCTGCAATCCTTGATGGCATGGCCTTTCTTTTCACAATAGAAGCAACTTCCTGTGAACTTTTTCTTCTTTGGCTTCTTCTTTGATCCCTCTGAAGAGCCTTTACCTTTTGCATTTGCTGAGAATGCAGCATCAGTTGTACTTTGCCGATTCTTCAGCCGCATCTCTTCTTCTAAAAGCATGGCACAAAACTCTTCAAATGTAAGAGGAGTTGGCCTTACCTGAGTGTTAAGGGCTGTTACTAATCCATCATACTTTGCTGGAAGAACACGTACAGATCTTCGAGCCAGCTCTTCTGGTGTTATAACAACACCAACTGCAGCCAATTGATCTTGAAGATGCTTTATCCGTTTGATAAAATCTTCAGCCTTTTCAGAATCAGAATGTTTTTCATTTGCCAACTGATTTTCTAAATTCTGTATCCTAGTGTGGTTCTTGGTCTCATATTGTCGAGCCAATATGCCCCAAGCCTCATGTGCTTTATTAGTATGTTGAACTAAAGTAAGCACAGAATCACTTACACTAGTGACAATCGCACATAATGCATCAGCATTCCGCCTCTTCCAAGCTCGTAGAAGATCTGGATCTGGCTGAATCATCAATCTTGAATTTGCTGGATCTTCAACTGGTATAGGCTCTGGATCCAATCCCATCGGTCCCATGACAGTGTCAAGTAATTCATAGGAGTCCAAAATTGCAGAAATTTTGAACTTCCAGAGTGTATAGTTGGTTCCATCCAGCTTCCCTTCAGTGAATGCAGGTGGACGAATTCGAATAGGTGCAGCATTAACATTAGTTGAAGCACCAAGACTACTGTTCGATGATGAAGCCATCATGTAATCACTCGAATAATCTACTGATATTCTAGTCTGCTAGTAGGCTAAAATAATGATACTTCTCAAGCTATTCGAACCTTACAGCTCTGATACCATGTAAGACAATAGTTACGCAATATAACACAGGAGCAATAACAGAGAAGATAACAGATATAGGAGAATCTCAACAATTTTCTACTAGCAGCAAGTACAAAGATGATGGCGTTGTCCACCCGTGCGCTCTCAAGGTAGAGCTTAAATGGTGATCTAGACAACTCTAGATAGGGAGATACAAGGTAGAGGTATGCTGGCTCAACTCGGTGTCTTAGGTAGTGCAGAAGTCATGTATATATAGGATCATGGGTGGCCTGCCATGGACGGCTATACATGGGCGGTAGAGCGTGGGCGGCCACCGCCCGCGTAATTGCCATACACGGCTTAGACTGGTTGAACCGACCTAACAAATATAAATGATTTCTGACTCCGACAGGGAATTGGGGACCCCACAATTGGGGACCCTGATAACTCCCTTTCCTTATAATATCTTACATGGTCCAATATGACCTTCATCCAACATTCAAGTTGGGATTCCCATCAATTGGGTAATGCATGCTTGGCTTCTCCTCATAAAGGGGGCCTTACAAAATGTGCATACAATCATGAGGGGTAGACATTGATCATATACTAACAAATCATCCATCTTATGTTTGCAGACTTAAGAAAGCATTGTATGGATTGAAACAAGCTCCAAGAGCTTGAAATTACAGGTTGGTTACATATCTTCAAGGTCAAGGGTTCAAAGCTAGCAGCTCAGATCCTTCTCTATTCATCAAAAGGGATCACAATGAGGTTATCTATCTATGTGTATATGTAGATGATATTATTGTGACAGGTGATGATCTAAATGGCATTCAAAGGATCAAGAAACACATGCAAGAGGAGTTCAAAATTAGTGACCTAGGTGACCTCACATATTTCCTAGGTATGCAGGTGATATATACAGATGAAGGAATGTATTTGACTCAAAGAAGATACATTCAGGATCTTCTTCTCAAGTTCAAAATGGAGAACACTAAACCTGCAGGCACACCTTTGGAGATGAATCATAAACTTAGTGTTTATGAAGGT
Organism: Ceratopteris richardii; assembly: GCA_020310875.1. Lineage (NCBI taxonomy): Eukaryota > Viridiplantae > Streptophyta > Polypodiopsida > Polypodiales > Pteridaceae > Ceratopteris > Ceratopteris richardii. The sequence goes on from CM035407.1 coordinate 33,929,965, forward strand.
GAGAAAATTGAAGACATTAAAGAGTATCAAAGCTTGGTAGGTAGCTTGATATATGCTACTCATACAAGGGCATACATCTCATTTAGTGTGGGAGTGCTTAGTCAGTTCATGCACTCACCAAGAAGACCACACATGGATGCGGCTAAGAGAGTACTCAAGTATCTCAAAGGTACAATCAACGAAGGTATATTCTATCCTTACTCTTCAGATTTGGATATCAAAATCTACTCAGATGCAGATTGGGCAGGATCTAAGGATGATAGAAAAAGTACTTCTGGTTACTTAGCATTTGCAGGTTGGAAGCTAGTGTCATGGAGTTCCAAGAAGCAACCAACAGTTGCTTTATCTTCAACTGAAGCAGAGTACAGAGGCTTGACCATAGCAACTCAAGCGGCAATATGGTTAAAAGCATTGTATACAGATTTGGGACTTATGAGTTCCAAACCTCACATATTTGGAGATAATGTAAGTTCCATGCATCTAGCAGCAAATCCTATTTTCCATGCGAGAACCAAACACATAGAAGTCCATTACCATTTCATCAGGGAGAAGCTCATGGCAAAGGAGATTGACATTTCTTTTGTTCCTACTGAAAAGCAAGTAGCAGATATGATGACGAATGCACTTGATGGAATAAAGCTTTGTAGATTCAAAGCTATGGCAGGTATTCAACCTATCAGAGAATGAAGACTCAAGCATACTTTAGCTTGAGGGGGAGCTGTTGGAACATCAAGCTTACACTATGCTTGAGGTGGATTTGATCTACATCAAAGGCTATTGCATCGAAAGAATATTCGTTGGAGAGTTCTTTTTCATATGCTCATTTATTGTATTTTTTTGAGAAATTTTTGATGGCTCATTTACCGTTGTAAAAGCCTTGAGCTTTACACATGTAAAGGTACAAATATAAAGCCCAAATCCCACAAATTTTTGGTTGTTGAAGTTGCATTCAATCAAGCAAATCAAATCACCTAAAAGTAGATCAAACTAGATCTTCACTTTTCCTAGATTGTAGGAAAGTGAATTGATTCCCTCCAAAAACCATTCCCACCATCATTTGAATTCAAATTCAAGTTGTAAAAGTCGTGGAACACTCCTAGAGGCTATATAAGGACTTGAAATCACTTTTACATTACATGGAGGCAATATACATACACTTGTGGCCATCATTGTCTTGCTCCTTCAATTTTCTGCATTATCTTCTTCGCCAACAGTAAGCTTGCAGAGGCTGCTGCTCTCTCCTCAGAGCTTGAACTTGAGTGCAAGAGGACTCATTAGAAAGATATTAGTGTGTAGTTTATGCCTGTAAAATTTCAAAACATTTGGTTCAGCAGTTTGGGAGAAAGCTGAGTTTTTCTGCCTCGGGGTCAATCTCTGCGTATTCCTGAAAAATAGGAAGTACCACCGGTGAATGTCGCATTCATTCCTATAGCATATTTTACTTATTCCTTATACTTCTGTGCATTCCATACACTCAACCCTATGTGTGTCACTCCCATAAAAGGATTGTTTCTAATTGTAATCACGCTGGTCGCTATGGGCATTTGAAGTTCATTGTCTCTTCCATAGATAGTAAGTTTTTTGAGCTAGTCGACCTGCGAACCTATCTGTTTTGTATCGACTCATTCTCCTTGATGCTCCAAGGTACATAGTGTGTTTCTTTGCACTTATCACATGCCTATAAGGTCTATTTGAGTCTCCATAAGCTCAAGGGCTGGTCTTGTGCCGGTTGGCTTGACCAAACTTCGTCGCCTCGAAACGCACTTTTCTACCTTCGACGAGCTTCTCCAAGTTCTTTCATTATCTGTGGTATAGCCTCGTTCATCCTTCGATCCCATGAAGGAGGAAGTTTTTCCATTTGGATACTTGGACTTTGAAGTTGCATGGCTAGGTCATTTCACCTCTAAAAATCTTCCTTGGGCATATATATACTTATTTGTATGCATGAGCATGTACGTAGCCTTACAAAAATACTAAGAGTGTCCAAATGCATACTTAGAATCATATATAAAATGCACTTATACTTGCCACATCACATATCAAATGAGTTCCATGCATATTGGTGTATGACACAAATTGTGTGATACTTATTTCTATGTTTTGAGAAAAATAAATTTCACCTTTTACATTTCATCTTCTCTTCACACTTAGAATGCATACAAGATTTCACTAGAATAGGTCATACACATATGCCTATGTAACTATGAGTAAAGAAAATAACTTGAGTATTGAAGAAAAAGATGAATAAAGTACTTCCCCAACATCAATGGATTGGATAATTCCCACCCTATGCTTTAAAAGATGTTGAATGTGCATAGAGCTCCCATGATTTCTTCATTCATCTTTGATGTAGAGAATCTCCATTTCACTTGTCATATCCTTCTTCATTGAAGTTGAAGACAATTGTTAACCATCTTGGCAATGTGTCTCAAAAGAGCTCTTCAAAATTGAGTTGACTCTCTCAAGTTGTAGAAAAGAAGCTTTTAGCTTTTTTATAAGGTCCATGTGAAGACATCGCGTCTTTCTTTATTATCTCTATGTGAGATCCTTCACTTTATCCCCATTGAGTTAACATATCACTTCCACTATCCTACGGGTTGATACTAGCAAGGAAATGTCTTCTATGGTTGAGCTCACGAAAAAGGCGACGGAGAAAACTTGCATCAGGTGGCTGAGTTGGGAGTTAGCTTAGCTGGAAGTGCTTCAGACTGAAGATCTGAAGGTCATGTATGGCTATGGGAGCATGAGAGTTATCCCATAAATCAAGTCAAAGCTCTGGAAACACTATATATATGCAAAATCATCCCAGTTGCACTACCATCTGCATACAACAGACAAGCTCCTAACGGATGCTGAACTCACGCGTGATTCACACTCTGAATGTGCGTGGTTTGTTTGTCGTCTTATCCTTGAAGTTGGTCATCCATGAGCACATCCTCTTACGAGTGTGACCTTGGCCACTCTTGAGCTCCTCCATAGAGGGGGCATCACACAGGTCCATGCTTTTGCTCTCTGAAACCACTCGAAGGTCTAGGTCGACAACATCGATGTTTGTACGGATGCTCAGAGTAATCACCGAAGGAGTTTCACTCAAATCAAGAAAGAAGTAACCTAGTTCTGATACCAATCTTGTGAAATACAACTACTCATAAATCTAACTACCAAGGTCACACTCCTAAGAGAGAGCAGGTATCCACCCATCCAACTCCACCCATATATATACCTCTAGGCCAAGGGGGTGCATGTCTTGGATTTGGCCAAGTGTCGAGCCAAGTGGCCCTCATGTGGACACTTTCCAAAGGGTGATCACATGCCTTCTAATTTCCCAAGGTCTATCACATGCCTTCTAAATCAAACAAGGATTCTTCTCTCATGTACACACAAGGTGGCTCCTAGAGAAGCTTCTCCCAAGACTAAGGTTCCTAAACCTTAGGATAAACCAACCCTAAGGTTCCAATTATTCAATTGGGAGCTCATATGAATAAAATACCCCAAGGGTTAAAACCAAGGGTTTCACCCAAAGGTTCAAGGCATGTTCCGATGGTAATTCAAGGGCTAAACCAAGGAAAACATACATCATATTCTAAACTTTAGAATCCATACATTTAACCTTTTAAACCCATGAGTTATACAACATTCTTCCCCGCTTTAACATTTTTGTCCTCGAAAATGTGTGTAGATATAATATGTGAAGTATTCCCCCATGCACTATGAACTATAATGTGAGCATGGTCATCTCTCTCTTTAGATTCATTTTCATTAATCACATAACGGCTAATCCCTACCTTAATGTGAAAGGAAAGGAACCAAAATTGTTACCGTTAGTGTCCATGTGAAAGGCCAAATGGCTTTTGGACACTTCTTTGTATATGTTCTTTAATAAAACATATAGTGTCTTGGTCACTCACAAATTGTAAGTTTGACCACATTTGTAAGACCTAAGAAGTCTGACTTCGTGCTCCCTGTGTACTGTGTTTTTTGCGTATTTTTGTAGGCGCTGTGCGGAGTCTGTCTGTAGCCTTAGGAGCTCTGTTTTCTACTCCGAGGATATTGTCGTGGAGATCTCGATAAGGAGAGTGCACCATGGTGTGTCGCCTTTGAAACCCTTCACTCGTATCAGAGCAATTGGAAGCAAAAGCTTTGTTCCTTTTGTGCGAGCGAAGGGAGCACCCCCTCCCCGGCTTTCTCCAAGGCTTACGACTAAGGCGGTGACCAAGGCCTGTTGGTGCCAATGGCTGCGCATGAGGGAGGACCTCAATGATCAAGGAATATAGAGGTTCCGAGTACTTTCGGGGAGGTCACCCATCCTAGTGCTATTCCCCCTGGAGCTCGCTTAACCACGGCAATCTCTTGCTACTAAGCTACAATCTTGTGGTGTTTGAAGAAGGGGAAAGACTAAGGTTGACATTACCTTGAACATGTTTTGGTCCCTCAAAGCTTCATTCTTTGCTTTCAAAGCCTATTTCTGAAGCGCTTTTGGGGTGTCTTTTAGAGCCATTTTCGAGTACTTCTGCACATAGTTCTCTTCACATAGGTCCAAGAACATCAAGAAGAGTGTTCTTTGTACTTCTCCGACATTAAATATCAACCTTTGGGGCTATTTTTTCAGCCACACTCGCAAAACTACAGGTTTTTTGAAAGATTTCAGTTTTGGTGGGAGCACTCGTTGCAAATTTATGTAGGTTTTTTAAGCCAAAAACATTAGAGTTGACAGACACTTGTAGGTGTTATTACTTAGTTTTTTGGGTTGTGCATTCAGGCTTTTAGTGTCATTTTGCTACAAATATTGAGCACATGCACATTATGTGCGCTTTTGTGGATACCGCTTATGTACGTCCATGTGGTCATTGATATAGCGGTTACGTTCTTTGCATAAAGCCTTTTATGTTTGATAAAGTGGGTCGTGGTGAGGTTTTCTTAACTAGGAGACACCTAGATGCCGAGGTCTCTTTGGTGATGCAAGTGGAAGACTTACCCAGCCTCACCATAGGAGATGTATGATAGTTGTTCATAGGTGCTCGATAAGCCTAGTTGGCTTCTATTGGGTAAGTGATTATATGCAGTGGAGTCAGTGATTCACTATGCAGGCAAGCATGTCAGTACTTGCAGTTTTATGATATTTTGACACCGTTCATATGCTCATTCTGCAGAGAATACTCTGGAAAAAGTTTTCTAGATTTTTGGTTTTTTCAACTATACAGTGGTTGATTTACTCCTTGATACACTTATTCGTTGGCGTTCAGACTCTTCTAGCTCCATTATCATTCCATTCAGTTCTCTACCATCATGGCATTAGAGGTCCCAGGCACATCTGGTGGATCAGGGTCTAGTGCTAGTGTTTCGAGGAGGAGCTATAACCTGCGGGGCAAAGACCATTTTGAGATCCGAAAATTTGATGGCACAAACTTTGCTCTATGGAAGAATCACATTAAAGATGTGCTGATTCAAAGGAGGCAATGGAAGCTAATAAATGGAATTTCAAAGAAGCCTATTGATATGGATGAAGATGATTGAGATGAGTAAGATGAAATGGCCAGGTCTACCATTCACTTGCACTTTGCAGATAATGTTTACTTTACAATATTAGACTGTGAAAGTGCAGAGGAGCTTTGGAAGAAGTTATGCAATACATATGAAAAAGAGAGGGCATCAAATAAAGTCTATCTAATGAGAAAATTATATGACCTTCGTATGAAGGACACAAATAGTGTTGCTTCTCATCTAAATGAGTTTGATGCTATATTCTCTCAGTTATAGGCTCAGAAAATGGATATGGATAATGAAATGAAAGTAGTATTGATGTTATGCACCTTGCCTTCACCATGGGATACATTTTGCACAACTATTAGCAATAGTGCACCTGGTGGTAAACTCGTCTATGATGACATATGTGGAGCACTCTTGAGTGAGGAGATTCGTAGAAAATCTATGGTTGGCACTCAGAGTGGAGATGCATATAATGCTTGTGATTCTTACTAAGGAAAGAATCAACAACCTGGTAGGAGCAAGAACAAGGAAAAGAATGATCAACGGAATAAGAGTAGAAGTAAATCAAGGAAGAGGGATATCGAATGCCATTATTGTCATAAGAAAGGACACATGAAGAAGGACTGTTATGCATTAAAGAATGCTAAAGATGAAGGACAAAATGTTGATGGGCATGTTAAAGAGTTACCTGCACCATCTACTTCGACTGTGAAGATTGAAGAAATTAATGCTATTTTTGATGATGTTGATGTGTTGACACTTGATAGTACTGTGCCAACTGAGGCTCTTATGGCTGATTCTCTTTCCCACAACTGGCTGCTAGATTTTGGTGCTTGTTTCCATGTGACACCACAAAGAGAATGGTTCTCTAATTATGTAGCAAAGTCTCTTGGTACCGTGAGACTTGGTGATTCTTACCAGTGTGATGTTGTGGGGATTGGAGATGTGGTTGTGTAGTTCATTGATGGTTCAAAATTTATTATGCATAATGTACGCCATGTACCTCAGTTATCATGTAGTTTGATGTCAGTTGGTCAACCTGATGACCTTGGTTACAAGGTGGTCTTCTATGCTCAGTCCTTTCGCATATCAGAGGGCAATATGGTTATTGCAAAAGGAAAGTTGGCTCACTTTATCCTTTATTTGTATCACAGAAAGAACACTTGTTAGCTGTTACTGAACAGCCTATGGCTTGTATTTGGCATGGTCGTTTGGGCCATATATCTCGTAGTGGAATGGAAAATCTTTCTCACTTTGGTTACTTACTTGTGTTATCTTTCTCTGATTTTTCATTTTGTGAGCATTGTCGATATGGAAAGCAAACTAGAAATGTGCATAGAAGGCACATTGAGTCTTCAATTCAGCCTTTAGATCTCGTTCATATAGATGTGTGTGGTCCTATGCCAACTAGGTCCTTAGGTGGTTCTCTTTACTTTGTCATTTTCATTGATGATGCTACTAGGAAAGTTTGGGTATATCCTATCAAATCGAAGGATGAGGTATTCCCTAGTTTCAAAAAATGGCTTGCTTCAGTTGAGACTGAAAAAGGAACTAAGCTTAAGGCTTTACATTCAGATAATGGGGGTGAGTATACCTCACATGAATTCAGCATTTTTTGTCAGTCTAGAGGGATTCATAGAGAGTTTATAGCTCCTTATACCCCAGTACAAAATGGTGTAGCTGAGAGGATGAATATAACTATTCAAGATAAAGTAGTCTCTATGTTGCATAATGCAAACCTCTCACAAGGTTTTTGGGTAGAAGCAGTATTGACTGCAATTCATGTGATTAACCTTTCACCTAGTACTACCAAAGGTTTGAAAGTGGCACAAGAGTTATGGACAGGGACCCCACCATATTGTGATCATCCTCAAGTTTTTGGGTGTGAAGCAAATGTTCATGTACCAAAGAATATTAGACAAAACTTGGATCATAAGTCAATGAAATACATTTTTCTTGGATATGGTCGAGAAGGACAATTTGGATATCGCTTAAGGGATCCTGAAACATGGTCACTGATCAAAAGTAGTGATGTCATTTTCAATGAGTCTAAGATGCATAAAAAAACCCATTAAGGAGGTTGAAGTGAGAAGAGTGTTGTTTGAGGATACCAGTTCTCCGGTTAGCATGCATAAAAATACTACACATAGGGATGTTCAAGAGAATGTCCATTCAGATCAGTCTACACATATTCAAGTTTAGCAACCATTGAGACTTTCTGCATGTGTCTCACATCCACCTGATAGATATGTTCCAGGTTTAGATTTTGTTATGCTAACAGATGCCGGTGAGCCCTGTTGCTACAAAGAGGCTATGCAAACAGAGGATCATGTCAAGTGGGAGTGTGCCATGAAGAGTGAGTTGGATTCTATTCACAAGAATGGTACTTGGGATTCGGTACCTTTGCGAAAGGGCAGGAAAGCTTTACCATGTAAATGGGTATATAAGCTAAAATTCACATCAGATAGTGCTTCTCCAAAGTATAAAGCACGACTTGTTGCAAAGGGTTTTAAGCAACATGGTGTTGATTTCGAGGAAATCTTCTCTCCAGTGGTCAAGATGACTACCCTGCACATGTTGCTTGGATTCGTTGCAATGGAGGACTTAGAGCTAGTCCGAATGGATGTGAAAACTGCTTTCTTGCATGGAGATCTTATGGATGAGATCTGTATGGAATACTTTTGACGGGGGAGATTAACGATATTAGGTTCTGCTAGGTGGATCTTACAATGGATACCCTTAGCTAGGTTGGAGAGGGTCCCACCACCTTTGCTTCTGGCGGTGGAACAACCAGAGGGTTATGTAGTTCTTGGCAAGGAAAGTCTAGTTTGTAAGCTTAAGAAGAGCTTGTATGGACTCAAATAGTCCCCTAGACAATGGTACCAAAAGTTTGATGATTTTATGAAGTCTCAAGGCTATTCTCGAAGCAATGAGGATCATTGTCTCTACGCAAAGAGATGCTCAGATGGCAGCTTGATATGCTTGATACTTTATGTTGATGATATTCTTATTGCTAGGAAGTCCTCTATGATTTGTCAATTCTCAAAAAAGAAGTTGAGTTAGACATTTGATATGAAGGATTTGGGGGATGCCAAACATATTCTTGGCATGCACATTACTCGTGATAGGAGCAAAAGATGCATATACTTGTCTCAAAGTGAGTACATATCCAAAGTACTTCACAGGTTCAATATGCAGGATGGAAAGGCATTGAGTACACCTTTACCCACATATGTGAAATTGAGCAAGGATGATTGCCCCAAATCAGATGAGGAAAAGGAATTCATGACCAAAATTCCCTATCAGTCTGTTGTTGGTAGTCTCATGTATGCTATGGTAGCTAGGAGACCAGACATTGCATTTGCAATGGGAGTTGTGAGCAGATATATGTCTAATCCTAGCGAGAAACATTGGGAAGCGATCAAGATGATTTTAAAATATCTGAGTGGCACTAAGGACAAGTGTCTATGCTTAGGTAGAGGGAAAGCATCTATTATCGGTTACAGAGATTCTGACTATGCTGGTTGTGTAGACAACGTAAATCTACATCAAGGTACATTTTTCATTTTGCTGAAGATGCTATCTCTTAGAGATCTCGTCTTCAAGAATGTACAACTCTTTCCACCATATAAGTAGAGTATGTTGCAGCAAGTGAGGCATGTAAGGAAGAGTTCTGGCTTTCTTGCCTTGCTTGTGATATGGGTTAACCTCAGCATGTACCTCGTTTCCTCAGTGATAGTCAGAGCGCCATTGCTTTGGCTAAGAATCGAGTCTATCATGCAAAGACCAAGCACATTCAGGTAATGTATCACTTCATTCGAGATTGCTTAGCCACTGAGCGCATTATTCTTGAGAAGGTTCACACTCAAGATAATGCTACATATTCTTTGACTAAACCTCTACCACATGATAGCTTTTGACACTGTTGTCAATTGATGGGGGTTACTTGATTCATGATCTTACACAGTCACTTGTATATTGTGTAACATGCCCATCAGGTAGGAGGTATAGTTTGTATACTTAAACTCAGGTATTCTTTATCGTCTTTTTCTCCCATAGTTCCTTTGGCCATATTGGCCTTTAGTGGGAGATTGTTACTATTAGTGTCCCTGTGAAAGGCCAAATGGCCACTGGACATTCTTTGTATATGTTCTTTAATAAAACATATAGTGGCTAGTCACTCATAGACTATAAATTCGACCGCATTTGTAAGAACTAAGAAGTCTGTCTTCGTGCTCCCTGTGTACTGTGTTTTCTACGTATTTTTGTAGGCGTTGTGCGGAGTACCGTGTGCAACCTTAGGAGCTCTGTTTTCTACTCGGAGGATATCCTCGTGGAGCTCTCGATAAGGAAATAGTGCATTGCCTTCGAAACCCTTCAAAAATCCCTATCCAAATCACTTTCGCTTAGTCCACCCAAATGTACATGCATTTCTTGTACCTATGGACTAGTTTAGACCATGGAAGTTTAAGGAAATAACAGGTCTGTGATGCCCTTATATGTTTTGGGCTGCAAGCTTGCTACATTGATGAATTCAATAAGTTTAGCACCTCAGCTGATAGATCCTTGTGATTATTGATCTTCAATGAGGAATTCTTAGTAAGCACGAGTTATCAGCTCGCGTTGACTACTTCCTTGCCCTTCGCACACACCGCCCATCACTTCTACCGATTGAATGGTCCGGTGAAGTTTTCGAATTGCGGTGATGCTGGCAGTTTGCCGTCAGTGATGTTGTGAAAAGTTCATTAAGCCTTATCATTTGGAGTAGGGAAATTGTCCAATTTTATTAAATGATCTTTTTTCTTTTCATGTGACCTATATATTACTATCATATACAATGAACATGCATTAATTTTATCTCACATGGATGTGGCAAGTATAAAAGCATTTTATGTACAAATGCATTTGGACATTTCTAGAATGTTTATGAGGATAAATGTAAGCATTAAATGGATTCCACATATGAATGCAATTATGCATTTAAAATATCTTTGAGGTTGTAAAGTTAAGTGAACTTTTGGTTAAGCATAAATATATGCTCAAGAAAGGACAAGGGATTTTCAAAGAATCATGAGAGTCCCAAATTGTAACTTCAAGTACAAAATATGCCAGCGGATAAGACTCACTATACAAAGAATCAAAGGAAAGGACATAGCTTTGACGGAGGTAAGTGTTACTTTCTGATTGTCCTTTCATATTTATTTTTCCATGCTATAACAATGCATTTAAAAATGCATTTCAAATGCAATAGGTGAGTTCTTAATGCACATTGAATGGTGCATAGCATGACTCATGTAAATGATGCATTGAAGACATAATTGAAAATGAAAAGGAGTCAAATTAGCATGGAATGGACTCACCTTGGAAAGATGATGAGATATTCGACATATCAAGCTCATCGTAATAGAGCATGACATGAATGGATATTTTAAGCATATATACTTGCATTAAATGGAATTCTAAGTATGAATTCCATGCATGCTTTAAGGAGTGGTTCATTACTTGGACCTTATGCATGCTATGCATTTTCAAGTAAAGATGTACTAGCCATGGACATACATTAAGTATGTGTATTAGTGAATGGGATCATGTATGCATAGGCTGATGGGACATAAGAGAGAAATTAAGTTCGATAAAGTTTAAGGTTAAGATAGGAAATGAATTCTATGCACTCAGATATAAGTTTAGCAATCCAAAGCTTACCCCCCACTTTTTAGGGACTAACCAGTAGATGACCAGTGAGCACTTCGATGACGATTTCTCCTAGATGTCTGAACCAAATGCTGGTTCGAACAAGCTATAGAGCATGCAAAATGGTTAAGAATTCACTAAGATATGATCAGAGAAAGTTGATTGTTTTGAGTAGTCATAGCAGAGAAGTAGACAGAGAGGATCAATGAGTTGTATGTATTATAAAACATGATTGTACAAGTTCATTGTAATTGTAATGATTCTCAATGATGGTGGACTGAGTGATCTATGGTGTGAGCTACTCAAGTCCTACAAATGATCAAGAAGAGAGCTCTCAATGAGGCCACACTATCGCGTGATTTTCAAAGGCCTTTATATAAATTTTTTTTCCTAAGTTTGAATTTTGAAATTCAAACTTGGCTCCAACTAAAAGTGACTCCATTAATCTAGGAGTTCTTCCTAACTCCACAAAATTTAGGCTCTTGAAAGATTCTTCAAGGTATTAATCTTTTACAATTGGTAAATGATGAGATGGTTACTAGATAAGGTTCCCATGATCCATCAAGTGCTTCCACATAATGTTTTCCATGCTAAGCCAAATCTGAAGGCTTGTACATTTGCACCAACATATTGAACCCCTCCTTAAAGCATATACATAACTCTCATATTTAATTCCATTCTACTCAATAACATGGTCTTACTTTGCATTCACGTTCATGCCATGCTACGATGAACCTCTTATGCTGAGTTTGTAATCACTTCCATGTGCTGAGTCTAATTCATGCTAAATAAATTTTTTTTTGTCATTTATTCATGCCGCAAGTGTATTACTAAATTGTTCAATATATGCACCATTCTATGTGCATATAGATCTCACCTAACACATTCTTCAATGCATTATTTCTAACATGGCAAAATCAAGAAGAAAAAGAAAGATAAGAAATATCACTTATCTGTAGTATAGCTTCATCCATCCTTTGATCCCATGAAGGAGGAAGTTTTTCCATTTGGATACTTTGACTTGAAGTTGCATGGCTAGGCCATTTTACCTCTAAAGCTCTTCCTTGGGCATATATATACTTACTTGTATGCCCGAGCATGTACTTAGCCTTACAAAAATACTAAGAGTGTCCAAATGCATACTTGCACTCAAATACAAAATGCTTTTATACTTGCCACATCACATATCAAATGAGTTCCATGCATATTGGTGTATGACACAAAACGTGTGATACTTCTTCCATGTTTTGAGAAAAATAAATTCCACCTTTTACATTTCATGTTCTCTTCACACTTAGAATGCATACAAGATTTCATAAGAATAGCTCATACACATATGCCTATGTAACTATGAGTAAAGAAAATAACTTGAGTATTCAAGAAAAAGATGAATAAAGTACTTCCCCAACATGAATGGATTGGATAATTTCCACCGGATGCTTTGAAAGATGTAGAATCCACATATAGCTTCCATGATTTCTCCATTCTTCTTTGATGTAGAGAATCTCCATTTGACTTGTCATAGCCTTCTTCATTGAAGTTCAAGACAATTGTTAACCATCTTGGCAATATGTCTCAAAAGAGCTCTTCAAAACTGAGTTGACCCTCTCAAGTTGTAGAAAAGAAGCTTTGAGCTTCTTTGTAAGATCCATGTGAAGACATCTTCTCTTTCTTTATTATCTCTATGTGAGATCCTTCACTTTATCCCCCTTGAGTTAACATATGACTTCCACTATCCCACGGGTTGATACTAGCAGGGAATTCTCCTCTATGGACGAGCTCACGAAAAAGGCGACGGAGAAAACTTGCATCTGGTGGCTTAGTTGGGAGATATCTTAGTTTGGAGGGCTTCAGACTGAAGGTCTGAAGGTTGCATATGGCTACCCGAGGAGCGAAGTTATTCCATAAATCACGTCAAAGCCTTGTGAACACTCTATATATGTAAAAGCTATTAGTATATGATCAATGTCTACCCCTCATGATTGTATGCACATTTTGTAAGGCGCCCATTATGAGGAGAAGCCAAGCGTGCATTACCCAATTGATGGGAATCCCAACTTGCATGTTGGATGAACGTCATATTGGACCATGTAAGGTATTGTAAGGAAAGGGAGTTACTAGGGTCCCCAATTGTGGGGTGCGGGGCTGCGGTGAGCAACCCCAGATGGGGGGTCCAAGGGGGCCAGTGGGCCCCCTGGTTGGGGGGTCCGAGGGGGCTAGCAGGCCCCCTAGTTGAGGTCCAGGGGCAGCGCCCTCGGTGCGACGGTAAAGAGAATATTCCATGGAATATTCCCTATCGGAGTCAGAAATCATTTATATTTGTTAGGTCGGTTCAACCGGTCTAAGCCGTGTATGGCAATTACGCGGGCGGTGGCTGCGCACGATCTACCACCCATGTATAGCCATCCATGGAAAGCCACCCATGATCCTATATATACATGACTTGTGCACTACATGAGACATCGAATTGAGCCAGCATACCTCTACCTTTTATCTCCCTATTTAGAGTTGTCTAGATCACCATTTAAGCTCTACCTTGAGAGCACACAGGTGGACAACGCCATCATCTTTGTACTTGCGACTAGTAGAAAATTTTTGAGATTCTCCTATATCTGTTATCTTCTGTGCTATTGCTCCTATGTTATAATGCATAACTATTGTCTTACATGGTATCAGAGCTATAAGGTTCAAATAGCTTGAGAAGTATCACTACTTTAGCGTACTAGCAGACTAAAATATCAGTAGATTATTTGAGTAATTACAGGATGGCTTCATCGTGGAACATTGGTCTTGGTGCTTCAGCTAATGTTAATGCTGCACCAATTTGAATTCGCCCACCTGCATTCACTGAAGGGAAGCTAGATGGAACCAACTATACACTCTGGAAGTTCAAAATTTATGCAGTTTTGGACTCCTATGAATTACTTGACACTGTCATGAGACCGATGGGATTGGATCAAGAGCCTATACCAGTTGAAGGTCCAGCAAATTCAAGATTGATGATTCAGCCAGATCAAGATCTTCTACGAGCTTGGAAGAGGCGAAATGCTGATGCATTATGTGCAATTATTACTAGTGTAAATGATTATGTGGTTACTTTAGTTCACCATACTACTAGAGCACATGAGGCTTGGGGCATATTGGCTCGACAATATGAGACCAAGAACCACACTAGGATACAGAATTTAGAAAATCAGTTGGCAAATGAAAAACATTCTGATTCTAAAAAGGCTGAAGATTTTATTAAACGGATAAAACATCTTCAAGACCAATTGGCTATAGTTAGTGTTGTTATAACACTAGAAGAGTTGGCTCGAAGATGTGTACGTGTTCTTCTAGCAAAGTATGATGGATTAGTAACAGCCCTTAACACTCAGGTAAGACCAAATTCCCTTACATTTGAAGAGTTTTGTGCTATGCTTTTAGAAGAAGAGATGTGGTTGAAGAATCAGCAAAGTACAAGTGATGCTACATTCTCAGCAAATGCAAAAGTTAAAGGCTCTTCTGATGGATCAAAGACGAAGCCAAAGAAGAAAAAGTTCATAGGAAGTTGCTTCTATTGTGAAAAGAATGGCCATGCCATCAAGGATTGCACAAAGAAGCAAGCTGACGAATGGAATGGGATTGTAAAATCATCGTGGAAGAACAAAGAGTTTGCAAACAACACAGAGCTCGAACTATGGGTAGCTATTGAAAAGGTATGCTCATCTGCTCAAGCTCGTGTTGATGAACCATGGATTTTAGATAGTGGAGCTTCTCACCATATGACCAATAAAAAGGATTGATATAGTTCCCTAGTGCCTCTACAGGAATCCATCAATGTAGTGGTGGGAAATGACTCCAAGTGTCAAGCCGTGTGGAGATGATCGCAATCCCGGTGGATCGGGTCTAGTCGTGGCACACACAGGGTGTATGAAGCTAATGAATGTTGGAAGGTTTAAGGACGTGAAAGTGAAATTAATGTTGAGAATAGAGAGATGTTGAAATGATTATGGGAATGGGAATGTAGGAGTGAAAGTTAGATTTATGAACATGAATGATAAGAATGAAAGAGAACCATACACATGAATCAAATTTGGAAGGAAGAATGATCCATTGAAGGAACTTCTTAAACACTTCCTAATTCTAATCCATATGCATAGTCTTCTTTGGATGATATGTATGCATGACGAGAATAGATGGAATCCTTACACATAAATCAGTTTCAAAAGGAAGAATGGTCCAATATTGGAGCTTCTTATACACTTTCAGAAACTAATCAATATGTATAGGTATGTATGGATTATATGCATGCAAGTGACTTATGATGATAGAGGTTAATCACAAGCTCAATGAAACATCCTCACTGGTTCAACGCAATACTGCTGAGCCTTCTCACACATAGAAGAAAATAGAAGACATGTAAAAATACTTAAGAGGTTGAGAGACAAGAGACAAGAGACAAGTGACAAGTGACAAGTGACATGAATTAAAAAGATTTGAATAAGATACATGTATAACTTCGTGATACATCAAGCTAAGCAGTCTACTGATCAAAGGCGGTTCTGACCCTCAAACCATGACAATTCAACCAAATGTCACACGTAAGAAGATGAGTTCCACTTCATTGACCCTACGTATGTCTAGGCTCGTAAAGTCTAACTAAAGAAGTGTAAGACTCATTAAAACCAGCTCTAACTCACTCACACGCTCCACCGAGGGTGAGTCAAGATAGACATGCTGGTTTCAAGAGCCTATCCTAGATTGGAGTTCTAACTTAAATTTGAAACTAGGTACTATACTCATACTAGCCCACCTTGGATCCTCACTCGCTCAACCGAGGGTGATCGTCTCAAGGAAACCTTAAGCTAGCAAGAGCCCTATGGATGCCTAAAAATGATGCTCTAGGAGTTTGGAGGGGGGTTTATATAGTTTTTTTAATGAATTTGGGCCCTTGGATCTAGAGAAATCAACTCTCAACTCTAGGATCACTACTTTCGATTACAACCGTTCGATTAATCAAATCAATGGCTTGGAATTGTTTTCTATCAAATCTAGTGTAAAGGAGTGAAATTTAGGTGCCTTCATTCTCCGCCATTGGATCTGGGGATGATCTGGACCGTCGGATCAGTGCTGACATCAATTTAGATAAGATATGCCACTATTTTTAGAGAAAAGTTACATTATTGATCTTTAAACTTCAAAAAAGTCTTCTTTGATGGAAAAACTCGTGGATTCTCCTTGCTTTAAGCATAAGTTCATCTCCACCCTTGAATATGAGCTCATCTTGGTCGTACAACATGGCTCAATCAGCTTTCACCATGTGGCAGCTCTTGAACCCTTCAATTTGCTTAAACTAGAAAACTGTGGTGACCTTGAAAACTGGACTTTGTGCTCTTTGACCCTTCAAATATCCTTTGATGAAGATGAAAATTTGTGAAGCTATGTTTTGAAAGGTCTCCTTCAGGAATATGCAGAAAAAACTCCCATCTGAATCTCCCTTGTACAAGTTTGACTACATTTGGAAGCTTGCAAGGTGGCATTAAGGTGTCTAGGAAGCTCTGATAGCCTTGAAACTTTGTACAAATATGTAGCCACATATGGTCTTTTATACATGCCAAACCATATGGCTAACAAAAATTCCTATACAAGACTTTGTAGGGTCTAAGTGGAAAAATTATATTTTTTACAAAATGCACATGTCATATAAATGTGCTAGAAAATCCATTTACATGTGAAATTCGGACTATACGTTGCCTTTGATAGGATTTATAAGTATATGAATTTTCATGTCATTTGGAGATATTGAAATTTTTGCCCTAATTTCCAAAGTTTCACCAGCTTTGACCGCTACCCTAGATTTGCTCGATTTCTTCCAAAGTTTGCATGTGAACTCTCTTTGACATCCTTGATGCATCTTGGACTTCTTAGGGAATTCTGGATACCTTCACCGAATCTGTTTCATGTAGGCCTTCATGAGTGAGAGAGGAGAGAAAATCTCGACGACATTCGTCCCCACTAAACTTGCGATTCCTCCAGAAGCGCCACTCTAGCATCTGTGAAAAAAAAATGTTCGAGGCATCAAATTCTTTTATAGGCAACATAAGAAACATGGAAGCAAAATTGATTATATGCATGAATGAGTAGGTAACGTGACATGAAGAAAAATTTGCATGAAAGAAAGAATTGAAACATGCAACATGAATATGCATGAACAAATAGGCAACATATATGCAAATGAACAAGCAACATTGACAACAAGAAAGAAAGCAAACAAGCATCAATATGAAGTGGAAGTGGATGTATTGAGTCGTTTTAAGCATCAGTTCCTCTCATCTTGAAGAAAAATTTGTACCTTTTTCATGAAGCAATCTATCTTAAATACGATTATAAACAAAGATTTAGGATTTTCAAGAGACATCTTTCATTTAGCTTATTTTAGATCAACTTCTTTTCTACATAAATATGAATATGCTCTTTCTCTAATAACATGCAAGGAAATCTAACTAAACTCCACTAATGCATAAATTTGCCTATATAGCCCATGATTTATTCTACTATGCCTCTTTATCTTCCTTTGGCTTGCTCTTTTTTTTTCTTTTGATGATGATGATGATGATTCGGCAAATTTATGGTTACGGTCACTTTTTTTGGGGTGGAAGAAAGTGTAAACTTCCTGGTAACATGTAGCATTTTTTTCTTTTCTTGATGACGGGGAAAACTTAAACCCCGATACAAGATACGACCATTTTTGATGAAAGAGAACAGTCGTTTAAACTCCGATACAAGTGTTGTGAGATGGACTAAGGTTGTAGAAACATGCAATAGCAGGAGCTAGGATTTCAACAGTTATGCTTTCGATACAGGATACATATGCATGTTTATATATGAAAGTCATGTCACTAAAATAAACCTCCAAATCTACATGCCATATCTTTCCACAATCCTAGATTATAATCACTTTCTTAGTAGATAAATTGCTACTTAAGATACACATTTACACAAGTATAGAAATCATCATTTGCCCTTTTTGACTCAAGTGATGTGGATATGTACTGCAATGCAAAGACTGAAAACAAACATGCATGAAACAAGAATGGAAAAGAAGCAGAATGAACTTGAAAAAAAAACAAAGCAACATGAACTTGAAAAATTAATGATATTTTTATATTTTTTTCTTTTTTTTTTAAATTTTATTTTTGTATTTTTCTTTTATAACATGAATACTCCTGTTTATGAATATGCTTCATTGTTGTCATCTTCTTCAATGTCCTCATCCAAAATGTACTCATCATTATCACGTTTCTTGAATAGCTTTATCCTTTTACCTGCAATCAAAGTTTTTAGTGCAACACCATTTAATTCACAAAGAGCATACGTACCATTGTTGTTGACTTTTGATACTATGTATGGCCCAAACCACCGTTGAGTGAGCTTTTTGCGTGCATCATATTGAGACTCAAATGTACTATCATAAATGAGCACCCAATCTCCTACTTCAATTGGCTTAGGACGTAATCGATGAGTTTTATCAAAATAATGCTTATTCTTCATTCTAGATTCTCTTAATTTTTCAATAGCAACATCAAGTCTTAATTTACCTTGTTCTAACTGTTTAGTTTGCAACCTCAAAAAATCATCAGTAGACATGTTTTAAGACCAAGGCAAATTTGACCATGCAAAAATATGAGACTGAATTGGAAACAATGGTTTTTGACAGTACATGAGTTCAACATGCATATACCCAGTGGTACGTGTGCATGTCATTCTATCTGCCCAAAGTACAAAGGGTAAGAATCTAGGCCATTGGTTGATGTCACCATTACATGCTTTAGATATGACTTTCACAATAGGTGGATGCCCTCTCTCTATTTTACCATTGGCCTCTGGATTATATGCAATAGTAAGAGACAAACAAATACAGTGATGTTCAAAGAACTCTTTAGCTTCTCTCGCATTTAACTCTCCACGATCGACAACTACTTTCTCTATGTACCCAAAGTGACTTATGACATCTTCAAGCAAGAATTTGCAAACATTGTAAGTGGTTTTAGATCGTAGTGCACGTCCCTCTACATGATTAGTTAAGTCTTCTCTTGCAAGTACAATGTAACACATTTTGTCAATACCTTTAGTCATAGTTACAAGATCTACTACCCACATAGTGAATACAGGGTGGATAAGTAGGATGCAATGGATCTCTATGTTTGACCGATGAATGAAGTTGACAAGTAGAACATGTAGAAACATAGCTACTAATGTCAACATACATCCTAGGCCAATGATAGGTACTTCTAATTTTTTCATATGTTCCAAAAAATCCTTTATGACCTGCCCATAATGTCCTAGGACTCGTTGTGGATTCTTAACCTTACCCTTAGCATGTCTCCAAAGATAACCGTTATATAGGAAAAAGTTATAAGCTCGTTTCCTAATGTTTGAGAATCTATTCGTAGTCCAGCTAGGTAATGGTTGTAGTGTACTCAGATACTTTCCTATGTCTCTCCATTCATTTTCGTACTCAGACTCATGAAATTTCTCATACTTGTATATATGTGGAACATAGTCAACTAAGTTCACATTCTTTATTAGATCACTTTCAAGATCATCATCAAATCTAGCTCTTGATAACATATCAGCAACTGAGTTTGACTTACCTGAAATATGAACTAACTCAGGATTTATGAACTTAATATATGAGATCCATCTAAGCATGGCTATATCAGGAGATGAACAATTGGCTATCATTCCAATGAGGGGCAAATAGTTAGTCTCAACTTTGACATTTGCACCAATGAAATATTCTTTATTTGTTTTCAAAGTTGTTACCATATCCCATAGTTCTCGTTTGATCTGTGGATATTTT
This sequence comes from Ceratopteris richardii, assembly GCA_020310875.1. NCBI lineage: Eukaryota > Viridiplantae > Streptophyta > Polypodiopsida > Polypodiales > Pteridaceae > Ceratopteris > Ceratopteris richardii. The sequence continues at coordinate 33,949,988 of CM035407.1, forward strand.
CGTTGTGTTTCATGTAAAATTTTGGCACCAAACCTAATTGCATATCTATTCCCTTCATTATCATCTTGTTTTATGACCCAACCTACACCAATAGGACTAGTATCAACAGTCAATATAATAGGTTTGTTAGCAGAATATTCTACACGCTTAAGGATGGGAGCTTCAAGCAATAATTTCTTCAATTTAC
>CM035407.1:33955174-34017674 GCA_020310875.1 Ceratopteris richardii
TGATTTTCATGGTCAGGTTAAATAGGTCCTAAGAAATTTTTATTAACATTTACTTCTTCATCATCAAAGTCCTCTTAATCAGATTCATCAAAGTTTAAGGCTTCATTCATAGCTTGATCTTGTTCTAGAGAATCTTGCATCTCAGTATCTAGATTAAGCGAAAACCTCTTCCTTTTAATTATGCCGATAAAGTTATCTTTAAAAACAGGCTTTGCAATAGAGAAAACTTGTTCTAAAGACATAGTCACTTGACTCTTAAGCAAAATGTCATCTAAAATCTCCATAGGATCTATTTTTCTCTCAATTTCTGAAATCAAGATGGCTTTAGTTTTTCTCTTTGGTTTCTTTTGTTTTTGCTCAGGATCTTGTTTTTGTTCATGTTCTCGTGTTTGGTCTTCAGTTTGTTTTGTATAGTGCTTGAGGTGCAAGAGGAGCTTCCATAGTATATGGTTGACGATTTTGAAAATTTTGATTTTGAGGATTTTGAAAAGTTGTTTGAGAAGCTTGAGGATATATGTTTTGATACATTTGAGGAACTTGATATGCTTGAGTAGGAGCTACTTGTGGATTTTGATTGGTAGCCATAACATGTTGATTACGCTCTTGAAAAGACATTGCGTTCATTTGATTTTAGAAATTTTTGGTGTAATTAGATTGTAAAGCATCTATAGTCTTGGCCAAATGGATTGTGTAGCAATAAGACTTTCCATTTTCTTAGTGAGAATTTCCACTTGAGATTGTTCAACTACACTTTTATTTCGCTCTACTTTAAAACCTTGAGTAGGCTCCATCATTTGAGGAATAGGAGTAGAGTCAAAAAGCATAGCATGGGATTGTTCTTGAACTTGCTCCTTAGTTTGTGGAAGGCTAGCTTGAGGAAGACTAGTTTGCTCATAAAGCATGGATTGTCTTTGATGTCTATGGGCTACAACCTCTACTACTTTATGCACTTTTTGCCAATTGTCAGTAAGACCATAGCGCTTATCCGGCTCTTCTAAGCCCCGTTCAACTTCCCTACGAGTTTCACGATGAAGAAGCTTAAGAAAAATGATCACAAGATCAGGTTCCAAAGTTATCTTATCCTCATCAGAAAGTTGTTCATAGTGTCTAATATACTCATTTTGTAAGTGAGTAATAGAGCTTCTAGGCTTTGGGGAATTGACCCATCGTAAGAATCCATCCCGATTATGTTGGCTATAATCTTCAAGATAGAATTCTTTGAGCATCTCCTTTTTAAAATCACTCCAAGGAAGACTATCATATTGAGTGACATGGTTTATGATAGAGCTATCAACAATTCGTTCAAAGAATGATATCAAAAGATCTTCGGGAAGACCAAGAATCATAGCTTGCTCTTCAAACAAATCTAAGTAGCTTGTAATGTTGATGCCATTGAATTTTCCCTTCTCTCTCGACATAGAAGAGACTATTCTTTGGCCTTGTTTCTCAAAAATAAGGGATTTGAATCCTTCCTCCATCTTATGTGAATAAGCGAGTGATGCACGATGTTTTAGATCTCTCACAAATGCATTTACTTCACGACGAAGATGTGCACGCTATTGTGAGAAATCCAGTGTAAAACTCAAGAATGATGATGATGATATGATGAGGATGAAAAATATGAAGCAAAAAATATGGATCAGAACCTCCCAACAAGATCAGAAGCAAATGCCACGAAGCGTTTCACGTCGGGTTCAAATGTGGAGGTGATCGCAATCCGGGTGGATCGGGTCCGGTCATGGCACACACAGGGTGTATGAAGCGAATGAATGTTGGAAGGTTTAAGGACGTGAAAGTGAAATTAATGTTGAGTATGGAGAAGAGAGAGATGTTGAAATGATTATGGGAATGGGAATGTAGGAGTGCAAGTTAGATTTATGAACATGAATGATAAGAATGAAAGAGAACCATACAAACGAATCAAATTTGGAAGGAAGAATGGTCCATTGAAGGAGCTTCTTAAACACTTCCTAATTCTAATCCATATGCATAGTCTTCTTTGGATGATATGTATGCATGACGACAATAGATGGAATCCTTACACATAAATCAATTTCCAAAGGAAGAATGGTCCAATATTGGAGCTTCTTATACACTTTCAGAAACTAATCAATATGTATGGGTATGTATGGATTATATGCATGCAAGTGAATTATGATGATAGAGTTTAATCACAAGCTCAATGAAACATCCTCACTGGTTCAATGCAATACTATGGAGCCTTCTCACACATAGAAGAAAATAGAAGACATGTAAAAATACTTAAGAGACTGAGAGACAAGAGACAAGAAACAAGTGACAAGTGACAAGTGACATGAATAAAAAGGATTTGAATGAAGATACATGTATAACGTCGTGATACATCAAGTTAAGCATTCTAGTGATCAAAGGTGGTTCTGACCCTCAAACCATGACAATTCAACCGAATGTCACACGTAAGAAGATGAGTTCCACTTCATTGACCCTATGTATGTGTAGGCTCGTAACGTCTAACTAAAGAAGTGTAAGACTCATTAAAACCAGCTCTAACTCACTCACACGCTCCACCAAGAGTAAGTCAAGATAGAGATGCTGGTTTCAAGAGCCTATCCTAGATTGGAGTCCTAACTTAAATTTGAAACTAGGTACTATACTCATAATAGCCCACCTTGGATCCTCACTCGCTCAACTGAGGGTGATTGTCTCAAGGAAACGTTAAGCAAGCAAGAGCCCTATGGATGCCTAACAATGATGCTCCAGGAGTTTGGAGGGGGGTTTATATAGTTTTTTGAATGAATTTGGGCCCTTGGATCTAGAGAAATCAACTCTCAACTCTAGGATCACTACTTTCGATTACAACCGTTTGATTAATCAAATCAATGGCTTAGAATTGTTCTTTCTATCAAATCTAGTGTAAAGGAGTGAAATTTACGTGTCTTCATTCTCCACCATTGGATATGGGGATGATCTGGACTGTCGAATCAGTGCTAACATCAATTCGGATAAGATATACCATTATTTTTAGAAATAAGGGAGGAGAGAAAATCTCGACGACAACGGAAGGAACTGGAACTATCTCTTTTATCACTTCTCCAGGTGTTGAGAAAAAGTTATCCGATGTTCTCTATGTACCTACACTTAAAAGAAATTTTTTGTTAGTTTCTACAATAACAGATCATGGATTCAAAGTTCACTTCAATAAGAGTGGTGCAGAAATCATGGATTCATCAGGTAATGTAGTAGGTAAAGGCATAAGACGTGATAACTTGTATTAGTTAAGTGCCTTAACTGCTACAGAAGATAAAAATGTAAGCAGGTTATGGCACCAACGATTTGGGCATCTCGGATTTGCAATTTTGAAGGAGATGCAAAGAACAGGGATAGTTGCTCATTTGCCTGCATTTTTAGAGTTGCAGGAACCTTGTGAAGCTTGTATGATGGGAAAGCAACAACGAAAGGTATTTCCAAGAGAGACCAGCAATCAATCTCAAGCTCCTCTAGAGTTGGTACATGCTGATCTCTGTGGTAAAATGTCTACACCTGCTTTAGGAGGATCTTTCTACTTTTTGCTGTTAGCCGACGATTATAGTAGAAGATGTGGGTTTATTTCATTCGAAAGAAGGCTGATGCTTTTGAAAAATTTAAAACGTGGCATAAGTATGTGGAAAATGAATCAGGAAGGAAACTGAAGAAATTCAGAACAGATAGAGGAGGTGAATTCTTGTCAACAGAACTCAATAATTATTGTAAGGAGCATGGTGTGAAAAGGCAACTTACCACAACTCATACACCTCAACAAAATGGCGTTATTGAGTGCAAGAACAAGATAGTAGTTGAAATGGCTTGTTGTGTGTTAAAGGCTCAAGACATGCCTGATTCATTCTGGACAGAAGCAGTCAATACAGCAGTCTATATCCTCAATTGAAGCTACACAAAAGCACCGCAGGGGATGACTCCTCAAGAAGCATATTCTGGTAAAAAGCCTTTAGTTTTGCATTTCAGAATTTTTGGTTGTTTCTTTTATGAACATATTCCTCATTCAACAAGATCAAAGTTGGATTCAAAAAGCAAAAAGTGTGTCTTCCTAGGATATAGTGAAGAGTCTAAAGCATAGAGGTTGTCAGATCCTAAGGCAAGGAAGATTTTTGTCAGCCAAGATGTGGTGTTTGATGAAAGACCACACTTAGTAGAAGATAAAGGTAAATCTACTATCTCATCAAACGGAGAAATATCTCACCTTGTGCCTATCAAAAGACACGTTAAAGTTGAGGAGGAGGAAACATCTGATGGAGAAATTTCCTCAATAAAAAGCCAACGAGTTCTAGCTGCACAGCGTAAGCCACTATCGAAGTGGGCACAACAGCTCTTTGATGATCACAATCCACATGTAGATGTACTAGAATCATCGTCGGATGGATTACAAAGATCAAAGAGAATAGAGGAGCAAAGAAGAGCCTCAGAACACATTGTTAACATGGCTCTAATGGCAGATATCATGGGCTCGATAAAGGAACCTACCACCATTGAAGAAGCCCTTGATGATCCAGGTTGGAGAGTGGCAATGCAGTCTGAGTATGATAGTATACTAAAAAATGATACATGGGATCTAGTCAACTTGCCACCAAAGAAGAAGGTAATAGGTACTAAATGGATTTGGAAAGCTAAGTATAAAGCAGATGGAACATTAGAAAAGTATAAGGCAAGATTAGTTGCATAGGGTTTTTCACAGATCGAAGGATTTGATGTTCAAGAAACTTTTGCAACAACAGCACGCATGAAAACAACCACCAGGTTTTGAGGTGCCCAATTCAGAAAATAAAGTTTTCAGGTTGAAGAAAGCTTTGTATGGACTTAAGCAAGCTCCACGGGCTTGGTACCAACGGATAGATAATTTTTCCAAAAATATGGGTTTTGAAAGAAGTACTTCTGATGCTAACTTGTATGTAACAAAAAGGGATATCAAGCTAGTTGTTGTCATTGTATATGTAGATGATTTGACCATTACAGGCGATCATCAAGAACTCATCAATCAAACTCGGATCAGCTTGGGAACTGAGTTTGAAATGACAGACTTAGGTCTACTCCATTTTTGTCTTGGAATTGAAGTATGGAAAAGGAAGGATTGCATTTTCATCTCACAACAAAAATATGCCAAAGAAATTCTCAAGGCATTTGGAATGATGGACTGCAAACGAACTAGCACACCAATGGAGGTAAATCATAAGCTATCTATGGATGATAACATGCCTGATGTAGATGCTAAGAAGTATAGGAAGCTCGTTGGAAGTCCTTTTTTTTTGTGCAACACTAGACAAGACATTTGCTATGCTGTTAGAGTGTTAAGCAGGTTTTCCAACAAACCTACGGAGAGTCACTGGAATGTTGGAATGCGAATTCTAAGGTACATTGCAGGAACCTTGGATTTTGGTATTTTGTATACCAGAGGTGATACACTTCAAGGATATTGTGATTCATATTGGGCTAGAGATTGTGATTCTAGAAAATCAGTTTCTGGATATTGTTTCTCACTTGGTTTAGGAATAGTTTCTTGGGTAACTAGGAAGCAACCAACTCTTGCACTCTCCTCCACTGAAGCAAAGTACAAAGCAGCTTGTTTTGCTTCTTATGAGGCAGTCTGGTTAGAGAGAATTCTTGGAGATCTAGGCTTTCCATCAAATATGCCGACTGTACTCAAGTGTGATAATCAAAATTGTATGGCTATTGCAAAGAACCCAGTATTTCATGCTCGCACCAAGCACATAGAAGTAAAGTACCATTACATTTGGGAGCTAATTGAAGATGAAATTATGGAGCTATAATATTGCCCAATAGAGGCAACTGGTGCTGACATTTCACTAAAGCACTTGGAAGAGAGAAGCTCAACAGGCATCTTCAATAGATGGGCATAGGACCGAGACCTACTTGATTTATCATCCGTAAACATTGAGGGGGGGTGTTAGTATATGATCAATGTCTACCCCTCATGATTGTATGCACATTTTGTAAGGCCCCCATTATGAGGAGAAGCCAAGCGTGCATTACCCAATTGATGGGAATCCCAACTTGCATGTCGGATGAAGGTCATATTGGACCATGTAAGGTATTATAAGGAAAGGGAGTTACTAGGGTCCCCAATTGTCGGAGTCAGAAATCATTTATATTTGTTAGGTCAGTTCAACCAGTCTAAGCCGTGTATGGTAATTACGCGAGCGGTGGCCGCCCATGCTCTACCGCCCATGTATAGCCATCCACGGAAGGCCACCCATGATCCTATATATACATGACTTCTGCACTACCTGAGACATTGAATTGAGCCAGCATACCTCTACCTTGTGTCTCCCTATCTAGAGTTGTCTAGATCACCATTTAAGCTCTACCTTGAGAGCATACGGTTGGACAATGCCATCATCTTTGTACTTGATGCTAGTAGAAAATTGTTGAGATTCTCCTATATCTGTTATCTTCTTTGCTATTGCTCCTATGTTATATTGCATAACTGTTGTCTTACAAAAGCATCCCATGTGCGCTACCATCTGCATACAACAAACAACCCCCTAACAGACGCTGAACTCATGTGTGATTCACACTTAGAATGGGTGTGGTCTGTTGGTCGTCTTATCCTTGAAGTCGGTTGTCCGTGAGCACATTGTCTTACGAGTGTGACCTTGGCCGCTCAGGAGCTCCTCCATAGAGGGGGCATCAAACAAACCCATGCTTTTGCTCTCTCAAACCACTAGAAGGTCAAGGTCAATGATGTCGACCGATGTACGAATGCTGAGAGTAATTATCAAAGGAGTTTCATTCAAATCAAGAAAGAAGTAAGCTAGCTCTTGATTTGAGTCGAAACTCCTTTGGCGATTACTGTGAACGTCTGTAAAGCCATCGACACCATCAACCTACACCTTCTAGTGGTTTCAGAGAGAAAAGCCATGGGCTTGTGTGATGCCCCCTCTATGGAGGAGCTCGCGGGCGGCCAAGGTCACACTCGTAAGACGATGTGCTCATGGAGGACCGAGTTCAAGGATAAGATGGACACCAGAGCACGTGCATTCTAAGTGTGAATCACGCATGACTTCAGCATCCGTTAGGACCTTGTTTATTGTATGCAGATGGTAGCACACCTGGGATGCTTTTACACATATAGAGTGTTTAGAGAGCTTTAAATTGATTTATGGGATAACTTTGCTCCTCCTCTAGCCATATGCAACCTTCATATCTTCAGCCTGAAGATATCCCAACTAAGCTACCTCCCAACTGAGCCACCACACACAAGTTTTCTCCATCGCCTTTTTCGTGAGCTCATCCATAGAAGACAATTCCCTGCTATTATCAACACGTGAAGACTTAAATTCATATGAAGTCAAAAGCATAATTGTTTAATGGTGTGTCGAGATTATGAGACTCAAATCCCATTAACTTTTATGTTTTTTATATGTTGGCTTAATAAAAAAGCCAACAAAATTAAACACAAACAGAAAAACGTTAAGCTATGAGTCTTACTTATGGACTCTGAAATTCCATAAATATCCATGGCATACCTGATCAGCAGGGCTAAGGAATTGGGCTACAACCCAAGCAATCTTTCTCTTCTTATTTAGTCATAATAAGAATTGGGACTCAAGAGAGAAACTAAAAACCCACATGAAACCCTATGGGTTAATCTTTTATAGTAATGAAAGATGTTAAGAACTTATTAGACCTTCAAAACTTCAACGTTTGATCATTGAGGAAAATGATGATACTAAAAGGAGGAAGAGAATGCGATAGAGTGAAGAGTTAGGGCAAAAAATGGTTGAACCATTGCACCCTTTTAAAGTGTTCATTACCTCCCCCATAAAGTTTCTCCCTTTATTAGTGATATGATCCACTTGGAAATTTGGTAGAGTTGCTTTAGGAGTATAATTTTGGAGAAAAGGAAAAGTAAAGGGTTGTAAGATACCCAATAAACCACCACTCCGAAATATATCCTATGAACAAGCAACAACTTCCAAATATGGTTAAAAGTATACCATTTTGCTAAGTCAATGATTGGCCTATTACTATTCTCTTTAAGATAGATGCACAACTATGTCAAAAGATAATATCTAGTATGTAAATACTAGCCCTATTATCATATGACATAGACAAGGATACTTTGGGTTGCATCAGATTATAGAAATAGTTATATGAAGCCTCAATCTTCAAATTCTTATAAACAAAATAAATGAAGACTTAGTAACGACACAAACTTACAAAGTTTTTTATAATACTTTGAGAAACAAAGTTTCCATGATAAGACTAAGATGGAAAAAGTCTTCTTAGTAAGTAATGCTTGAGTAAGAGCTAAAATATCTACACTAAGGTGAGATTGTAAATCGGATGGCATGGGACATCTAGGTTTACAATATCACTTAGGTGGGTTCAGTGGTATGGGACAATGAACTTAAGGATAATGGAAGCTTAAGCTCAATGATATTTTAGAGCTTGTTCAATGAAGGATTGAACATAAATGAACATCCAATTTGGGTAGGAAATTAAATGAACATCAATTTCCCAAGGACAAGGAAAGGTTTCATTAACATGATACTCCTAAGAAAAAGATGCATTCCTTAACCCTCTCATTGAAAAGTTAAGAAGTACATTTGTTATCAGGTACCTCCGTGTGTTTCATTTAAATATCAAAAAAAGTAAGAACTAGATATGCAAGAAGCGAATTCATTGAAGAATTCCAATTAGGCAAGTAGACTAAGATACGCTAGCCAGAGACTTGGTGCATATCTAGGATAGGGTATTTGAAAATGGTAAAGATGGATCCAAAGTTTGGGTCAGTAAGCATGACAACTTGCTTCAATCAAAGGGATGACACATACTCGTTGATCCCTAAAAAACAGAATATTTAAAGGTTCTGAGAACATCAACAAGATTTTGACGACTTAAGCAAGGATATCAACTCATGAAGGTATGAGTTGAAGATCCCAAGAAAATCCCATGAGTAGATATCATTGAAAAAGGGATCTAAAGGAGAAAAGACTTGATCATATCTCATATTAGATTAGCTAGAGGACATTTGAGTAAGCCAAGTGATCTAACTTGGTCAAATATATCAAACCTTTTAGGGTTGGATAATCCAAGTGGCCTAAATTGGTCAAAAAGATCAAACCCTTTTATAGTTTGATACCAAGGAAAGTTCAAAGGTCAACCTAAAGAGACCTTTGAATTAATTGCCATAAGATTTAGAAACCTTAGTCTTTCTTCTCATGAATATGATGCCAAGGAGTTCCAAGATGGAATTTGTGTTCATAGGAAATAATTAGAGAGCATATGACAAAAACAATGTGGAAACATTAAGGATGTTATTCTACGGATTGGAGAAAGAACTCACTAGTATGGGACAGTGGGAACTAACTCTTATTGAGGATTTTCTCTGATGGACAGAGAGAAAATAGACTCAAGATTGCATAGGAAACATTCGGATAAGCCGTAAAGTTAAGAGCATCTAGAATAAGTTATAAGGTTCATATAGAGGTAAATATATTTACCTATTTGAACCATATAAATACACTTTTTGGTATTTATAAGAAGGTAAGCAAAATAAGGTTAAACTTTACCTTAGAAAAGGGTATCCTTTATCCTCTTTCAGTAAAATGTATTCTTTTAAATAGAAGACATAGGCAATTTGAAAATGAAGAGGACAAATGAGGATAAAAATTTGGGGGAGTTTCAGAGTTTAACTCCTAAAGTAAAGAGCTTGTCTAAAGTCAGGCCTATTCAAGTATAATAAGGCATAGCAAACTAGAAAAATTGAGATGAACAAAGCATGCGTGCGAAAGCTTTGAATCTGACATAGCTTGAGGATCATGTATTGCACATGCCAAATCATTGACATATTTTTGATAGTCTATGAGCTTATACAACCCAAGACATAAAATGCCAGTAGTAATAATCACATCGCCATTTGATAGATCATGAAATGTAGATCTCTCATCAACAAATTTCTTAGCCAAGCCAATCTTGGCTAAAGATGAAACTAATAGCAGATTCTTCTTGATCCCTGGCACAAATAAAGCATCTGAAAACGTAAACAAACTACCATCAATAGTAGTTAGGATGATCTTACCGACTCCCATGACAGGATAAGAGGAGTTGTTGGTGCATGTGACACTATTCCCTTTAGGGTAAGGCTCAAGTGAAGTGAAGAAACTGCACTACAAGGTAATATGTTTGGTTGCCCCACTATCAAAGTACCAAACATTTGAGTCTATTGCAGACATACACTATTCAACAGAAGATGGGTCAAAACTACAAACATTAGTAAATGCCTATTCTTCATTTTGCACAAGATTACCAGAATCTCTTTTCAGTGTAGAGGCCTCTACAATAACCATTCTAGGCTCTTTTTTCTTTGTCTCTTTTGCAGCGAGGTTTGGACAATTCTTTATGACATGATCGTTTCCTTTACAATACTTACAAAAGAATTTTTGCTTTCTGATTTCTTCTTATCTTTGTCTTCCTTCTTCAAATGTGTAGGATTTGCAGATTCCTGCTTACTAGTAGATGGGCTCCATTTACCTTTGCCCTTCTGACTAGCCAGGAAAGCTTGATCTCCAACATGCATAATACACCTGTTTTGCCTAGAGTGATCTTTGCGCAATAGAATAGAGACTAACTCCTAAAATGTCAAGGCATTTGGATTGCCTTTCATCATCAAACAAAGAGTAGAAGCAAACCTCCAATATGAATCAAGAAGACCATTTAGAATGGCTTGCACAAGTGAGCTATCTGGTATTACTACATTAGTAGAAATCAATTGTTCCTTCAAGTCTTTGATCTTTGTCAAAAAACTATCCATAGAATCACCTTCATTCATATGCTCACTCTTCAATTGCTTTTAGAGATAAGCAATACGAGCCTCATTCCTAGCTTGGTATGATGTGGTAAGTGTACACTAAGCATCCTTAGTTGTTTTGCAAGAGCGAATGTGAGGAATAATGGCATGTTTGACAGACAAGGCTATCAATGCATGTGTATGAGCATCTCTACCATCCCCAATGAATTTTCTCTATAGTAGGTGCAACAAGAACTGTAGCACAAACAAGAATTTGTAGAATATCACCATCTTTGATGCCATCTTCATGAGCTTCGGTACCTGTATTTGCACGTGTAATAGGATGTTTTTCAACACCTTACACAATATTCCGTAGTCCTTTTGGGACCAATACATTATGTATCATATAAGCGCACAATGGGTAATTTGTACCATCCAGCTTATCCTCAATACCCAACATACAAAATACATCACTACTTTTAGCCATGGCGACTCACTAAAATACCTTGATACAGAAGAATGATTGTATCTAAAAAAGTTGAACAAAACTACCCTAACGGGTTCATGTAGCAGACTTTCAGACAGTGATACTTGCAAACCTAAACACACACACACACACACACACACACACACACACACACACACACACACATATATATATATATATATATATATATATATATATATATATATATATATATATATATATATATATATATATATATATATATATATATATATATATATATATATATATATATATATATATATATCTTTGGCACAAAAAGACAAAATAGCCTACACAAGCATTGTAATAGTGCATTCAGAGGTGAAAGGAGCTTAGATCATGATTTGGGCACCATGAAGTGAAGATATTTTGATCTCCTAATCACCATGAGTATGCTCACAAAATTTCATGCAATTCTGAGAGTGTGATGGGTAAGGTGTCAATGATGCCCTAGATGAAGCGGTGACCTGCTCTAATACCAATTGTTGGAGTTTGAGGTCTATAAAATGTTGGGAAAGATGGATAGACACTCTAAGAAATGAGTAGGTACTGCCAATCCCTGCTTTGTACCAACCCCTTTTTGCTTCAGAGTTGAGTAGTAGCCCCTCTTAGCTTTTGAATGACATTAAACAAGTGCCTATGTACTTTGGAAATGATGTGAGAAATGATTGATACAAAACAGACTACTTCCAAGTTGAAGGATCAAAGAAAACCTTCTATTTTTGCTCACACACCTGCTGCTTGTTAAGCTTAGTGCTTCCAGTACAGTAGGAATTAGAACAATTCCTTTTCTACATATCAAACTAGCTTAATGAGCTAATGATTCCAAGTGGAATCACTTAAAATGATGCACTAGTTTGACTAGTGGATATTCAATGGGCTTTTCTCCAAATTTGTTGAATGTATTATCTTCACAATTTGTGAGCATGTAGAGGACTTGAAGTGATTCCAACAAGCTATAGAACATTGAAAATTGTGAAGAAATGACTGAGATATGAGCAGTACAAAATGATTGTTCTGAGTAACTATGACAGAGACACCATAGATGAAAAAGTATAAATCTATTGTGTTAGAAGATAATTTTGTACAAGATCATTTGCATGATAATCAATGCCTAATGATAATGAGTAGTTTTGGCTATGATGTGAGCCTCACTCTCATACAATATAGTCAAGGAGAACTCGGAATTCCATTGCCTTTTTTGTGAGTTTTTTTAGTCATCTTTTATAGATGATACATTTGAATTTTGAATTTGAATTCTTCATTGGCTCTCACTAAAAGTGATCCTCCAATCTAGGAGATATTATCTCCAAATAAAGTCATGGCTTTTCATCTAACAAACTCCAAGAGTTTAGTGGTGGTTACAATTATTCCTCCAAGTCAAATAGACTCTTACAAGTGGTAAAAGGTAAAGGCTTTCATAGCAATGATTCCCATGGAACTTCAATTGTACATAAACTCTAGCCAAATGTGTAGGCTTGATATTTGCACCAACATTCATCTCATGATTCCTCTTGTTCATTGGATAGCACACATATGGCTTGGTTTCTTGATGCATTAGCCATTTTTCATGTTACTGCACATCGCGAGTGGTTTTGTCGATTCTTAGGTGAGAGTGGTGGATGTATGCACTATTAGATATGCTCAATACTCCACCCTCATATGACCACAAATGATCCATGGTGCTCTAAGTTGTAAGGCCCTGATTATGAGGAGAAGCCATTATGAGAGCCTGAACATTTGTGGAACCCTAACTTCCAAGTTAGATGAGGTCTATGTGTGACCATTGATGGTTATAGATGATCTTTGTGAGCCTAGCCATTAGGTTAAGTAGGGCATAAACTTCCAAGCCATTGGGTTGCCATTTAAAGTGAAAATAAAGGCCGTGTGGCATCGTAGGGTTTCCCCATAGAACCTTAATGGGGGGATTGTAGAGGGGGGCTTTTCCTCTTCTGCGGGGTCTGGGGGGCCTATCCCCCTGGCCCATAGGGCCAAGACGGTAGGACTTCTGGTCATGGAGATATTGTCAGATCGTATATTTTATCGACTATTTTGTATCTCCCAACTATGTTTATCTATACCGAACCGCCTTGTAAAACTATATAAGCATGGCCCAAGTTGAGCTTTACATAGCATTGCACACTAGTAAGCCCTTCATCTAGATTCTGTCTAGATCGCCACCTAAGCTCCACATTGGGAGCAAAGGGGTGGACAACACCATGATTGTAACTGCATTACACTTGGAAATCTGAGAATTTGAGTTCTCTATCTCTCAGTGTGCATCTATCTTTGTCTTCATTTTTCTCTCAGCTCTGTCTACAGGTCTATTCCACTGTGCTATTATTTTCTTACATGCACATGCTTGATGGTATGACATATGACATTGAGGGTGTAGGAGATATATGCCTTATGCTACCTAGTGGAGCATCACTTATACTCATACATATATGTTATATGCCTTCATTTCTTGTGAGCTTGATTTCAGTTTTCCAGTTACAAGAGAGCAAATGTTATGCATTCCTTGGTGCGCATCATTTTTACTTGCATTTGGGAGAGCTTATGCTTGTTAGAGGTGCTAGGATTGGTCACCACGGTAGGTATTTCATATGAGAGATCGTCTTGTCTCATTGGGAGTGCAACCTTATGTGTGATGTGAGACTTGTGATGTCTCATTTTGTCTACCTATAGATAGATCTTTTGACATTCATGATGCATATGCATGGCAAGATTCAGATGCTCAGATGGATGTATGTATAGAGCATTCTTTGGATGCTCATGATGCTTATGTAGAGAATGATTTTATTGATCGTATGGATGCTCATATGGAGTACAGTTTGGATGATTAGTTGGATGCTTTAGAGCATGATGTGGATGCTCATGTAGAGCATTGTGATGATACTTACTAAGAGTGTGATCATCATTTTGACCTTGATGTTGATGTTGCACGATTAGCTCATGTGGAGCATGCTCATACACTTGGTGTGGTAGAGCAGGATTTTTCTCATGGTCCACAATGTGTGATAGAGTAGTTTAGCTCTCGAGATGCATATCTAGAAAAATCCTTAGTTGATAGCATTACTGATTTAGATGTTGATGAGTCAACGATCATGCAATCATTGATGGATTCAATCGTGCTAGACATTGTCACATATATGTCAGGACATGTTGGTCTTGACGATAGTGCTTTGGATGCCTTGGATATAGGCATGGCTGACATGCTTAGTTTAGCCAAGATAGCATAGGTTTTGTCAGCATTCGAGAGTTTGATGTATGAGTTGTTATGCCCCATACTAGATATTGCAGTTGCTATTGGAGTATTTGCACTTGGAGTTGTCAATTATTCGATGATTGACATAGGCATAGAGTGAGTGGGAGATTGGTAAGAACTTCATTAGTTCTTGCATCACTCAGATGTGATCTCGATGAGTCTAGAGCAGTTTGAGGTGCATAGATACACCTTGTTCGCAGCAGTTGGTGTAGGCTGATCTTTATGGGTTGAGATCCGGATTTTTCCTGTACATTAGTGTATAGTCCAACATCATTCTTTGTATATTTTTCCACTTATGGTCACATTGACCCTTAAGTGGGAGATTGTTGGGGATGTATGGATCATGTGACCTTACCCCTAGTTTCATATATATATATATATATATATATATATATATATATATATATATATATATATATATATATATATATATATATATATATATATATATATATATATATATATATACAATGTATATAGTGCATTGCCTTAATGGAGATCATTATGTGGGTTTTGGGGCTCCCACACATGTGTGCACATATCTTCTCTCCTCTCTCTCCCTCCATCTCCTCCTTGTTCCTCTTGTTGAACACACCAAAACCCTTCATTGAGAAGTCTACTTATGGAGTTCTTTACTATGTGGTGCCAAAATCATAATTTGAGCTCATTTCAGCCCTTGAAAACACTATCACAATGGTTGTGTAGGGTATTTCATCTTTTTGTGCCAAAGATATATACAAGTTTTGGTTCACCAGTATAATCATCTCAAAGTCTGCTACAAGTTTAGCAAAATGTGATAGGATAGTTCTCTTCAACTTTGTGGGATACAATCAATTTTCTACATCAAGGTATTTTAGTCAGTGGCCATGGCTGAAAGTAGTGCTGTATTTCGTATGTTGGCTATTGAGGATAAATTGGACAGTAACAATCATCCATCATGGGCTTATATGATGTGTCATGTATTGGTCGCAAAAGAACTATGGAATATTGTGCATGGTCTTGAAAAACATCCTATTACACTTGCAAATACAGATATTGAAGCTGATGAAGATGGGATTGAAGATGGTGATATTCTATAGATTCATGTTCATCTTGGAGTTTCTGCTGCATCTACTGTAGAGCAAATTTGTTGGGATGGCAAAGATGCTCAGGCACATGCATTGATATCCTTGTCTGTGAAACGTACCATTATTCCTCACATTCACTCTTGCATAACAACTAAGGATGCTTGGGATACACGTACCACTTTATACCATGCAAGGAATGAGGCTCGTGTAGCTTACCTCCGAAAATAGTTGGAGAGTGAGTACTGAATGAAGGAGATTACATGGATAATTTTTTGACAAAGATTAAAGATTTGAAGGAATAGTTGATTTCTGCTGATGATGTCTTGCTTGATAGTTCACTTGTGCAGACTGTTGTGAATGGTCTTCCTAATTCATGATAGAGTTTTGCTTCCACTCTTCATTTGATGATGAAAGGCAATCCAAATGCCTTAACATTTGAGAAGTTAGTCTATATTCTATTGTAGGAACTAGACATTAATAGCATTCAAATGAGCTACCAAACTCTCAATTTGGAGTAGTTTTGGGTTTGGAAACTCTTTGCCTTAAAACAGGCTCCCTGTCCACTCAGTTAGGCTAAAAACTAGGCTTCACTAAAACTTTAACAACTTACAAATCATGCCGAATTTAACAAAAATCTTTTAGATAGATGGGATAAGCTCTCCAAAAAAATACTTAAACTCTATAAATAGATACATACATTGAGAGATATGAATCTCGCAATCAGGCTACCTAGAAATGGTGAGCGACTATACATAGTCTATGAGACTGTAGAAAACGAAATCACTGAAACCAAATGAACTACCTACAAGGGGACTTCAATGCCTTCTTCCT
The DNA here is from genome assembly GCA_020310875.1 of Ceratopteris richardii. Taxonomy (NCBI): domain Eukaryota; kingdom Viridiplantae; phylum Streptophyta; class Polypodiopsida; order Polypodiales; family Pteridaceae; genus Ceratopteris; species Ceratopteris richardii. The sequence goes on from CM035407.1 coordinate 33,971,632, forward strand.
CTGTGCTTCAGGGTCCTCCCTTGCCTCTTTTGTAGCCAAGTGACCACGAGCTTTGTTAGTAGCCAGTGTGGGTGACCACTTTCCTTGTAAACAAAATTATCATTTCCAATGTAATTGAATGGAGATTTACAGAGATGCTAAGAGTTTTCGGAAATTGTCAATTCTAAATATTCTATATTTTGGAAGTTCGGAATAGTGTAAAGTTCTTACGAAGAATTACGGTGTCGTATCTTACATAAAGATTCAGAAAGTGGTGAATATGAAGTGTGCAGATACGCAGATATGCAAAGGGTGAAGTCTGTATTTTTTGAAGTCTGATTGTAGAGATGATACTGTAACGTAACCGCATTCATATTTTGAAATCAAGAATTTATTTAGTGTGTTGGAAGTTAGGACTCTGTGTACACTATGTATGATGAATTGTCTCTATTTACAATCAATTTTATTTTAAGCGGTGTGGAATGGAAGCACATGTTTACGAGTATTGTATATTTGTAAATCCCCATTCCCAAACCTGTAAATTGGGATGGTTTAGGATAACCAATAGGCTCAACATTACGGTGACCATCATGGGATGGGGTAATAGAACACAACACAAAGTGGATTGATGCGAGTAGGAAGTGGCAAGGTGTACTTACAAAAGACTTACCATCATGGCTATCTAGAGGAATTCATGTAGTAGACACTTGCAACGTTGAAACTTGAAGACATTCCTCTTAAGGATGCAATTACTATTCTAGTGGAAGTACAATTTTGTGAGGAAAGTGGAGTTTTACCCCCCAAGGTTTTGAGAGATCTACTCTTTGAGTGGAAGGATGGTAAACTAACTAAAGTATTATGGCAACGGGAATTCAACGGGACCGACCAGTAGAACCACCTACAGGAAGAGAAATACTCTATGGAAGTTGGTCAAAGTGGCAACAACATACCTCGGCCAGAATGGCAGACAGCTCTAGTACTTTTACCTCAAATTTACAGACGCTTGGTGATTCAATGGAAAATAGGAACCCATTACTAGTGTTAAATTATACTCATTTTCATGGGTGAGTGGATGAGGATCCAAATGTGCATGTACCGATGTTTGAGAATCAGTACTTATGTAACCATCATAATATGCATGATAATCGAAACAAGTTCCAAGTAAGCCACGTTAGTTGGCGATGCAGTAAAATGGCTTATTGAGTACCTTCCTGATTACTTTTCAACTTATGATGAGTTGAAGGCGGCATTTTTAGAGCGATTTCAGACTGATAAGAGTGTTTCGAGTTACATTCTTCACTTCAATATATGATGCAAAAGAGACGGTTGAACAATATGCATCGGATTTTAGATCTATGCTACGGTAGTTTTCGACAGACAAATGTCCTGCCAAAGAAATGTTAACAAAATTCTTTGTTGACAGACTTCATCCACCCATCAAAAAGAAAAATTATATGTAGACACTCGATAAATCCCGTACACTAGATCATATTATTGACTTAGCGATACAGATGGATCGGAAAATGCAATTAGCCAATTTGGGCTCTAAGAAGACTAATTTGGTGTTCAAGAAGGGTGCGGCCCCGAGAAGCAGCTGTATTGTCTCTAGGATAGGAATGCGGGCCACATTACGGCAGATTGTGTGCAATTTGCAAGAAAACTAATCATAGCTTAGAGAAATGTTGCTTTAATTCAAGAAATACCTTGGTAGGTAATGCACAAGTAGAAGCGCCTTCTTGGAAAGGAAATTGGACTGGATATAAGCTCCAAGTTTCTACCAGACAATGGTAGAATAGTCATGATGCTAGACTTGCAGGGCCATCCCAATGTATAGATTCAAAGCAATTTTCGGAGTAGCAATGTGGTTTTTGGAAAAACAGATAGGAGTTTGGCAGAGGATGGATATTCCAACAACCCGGACCAAGTAACCTAGTTAATCGACCAATCCAGTGTCAGTTCTCTCTACAATATGGTCATAGACGATGGGAATGTGAGGAGGCTAAGGAATATGATCAGTGGAAGCAAGAAGCTAAGCTCAAGGTGCCTATGGCTAATAAGGTGACCTTGGAGTATTTGGAGCCATCAACATCAGTAGTTACTAGGTCCTAGAAGGAGTATTCAAGTTGTTAGAAATTGAGTTATTTAACACCTGGGGAGCAAAGGCAAACTCTTAAGAAGGCACTACAGTGGGCTACGGAGTACTCGCAACACTATGTTGAGTCTCCGCTATTTCTAGTAGAATCTTCCAGAAAGAAGCGTATACAAGGGACACTTGGTATGAATTCTAAGGAACTCACACATGAACCAAAGATGAATGGTGGACCAGATACATGTGTATCATAGAAACAGGGTTCGGATGGATGGAAACAAGAGAATAAAGATCACGAACCACCGGTGAATAAGGAGTATTAGTAGTTCCTATGGGAATCAGACATCAAATTATCATTGGGGGCCTTCTTAGAACTAGTCCCAACATTCGGAAAGTAGCTATTACAACAATTACAGGAAAAATATACACCTTCCAAAAATACGGAAACCTCAGTTTCAATGGTAAGGAATGTGCCAGACAGGATAGTGGACTATGTGGTCCCTACAATTACAGTACAATATAAAAATAAAGCTATTCCAAAGGTTTTGATTGATGGGGGTTATAGTATCAATATTGCATCCACCACCACGTGTAAGTAGATGGGTTGAAATAGCATTGGCCCAGCTCCCTTCTTTGTTCGGATGGCATACCAATCATGGGTACAACTAGTGGGGCTGGTCAAAGATATTCCTATTCCTATTGCACAGGTTTTATTTAATATTACATTTGTTGTCTTGGAAGTGAAGGGAAAAAACTTAGATTATAATTTGTTATTGGGCCGGCCATGGTTGCGCAATGCTACAATTTGCCAGAATTGGGATGCAAAGACAATTACTTTCCGAAGAGGGCATGCCAAGTTTTGTGTTCCTTTAGATGAAGAGCAACATTGCCTTCCAGAGCATAAACGAGTATTAGCAGAGCCTCCACATATGCTGGATGGACTCGATGAGGATGAGCAACAATAATTTTTGGAAGCAATAGGGATTTACTCTCGTTCGGTGTAGTTGATGTGTATTCAGTCATTAGCTCTGAATAAGACAATATAGTGGCCCTGGTATGTACGGAATCTTTGGAACTGCAGGACGAGGATAGTGTTGAACCAGTGATAAAAGATCCTACGGAGAATGGGAAAATATGTGTAGAAGAAGATTCTTTAGAAGTAGTAAATTTGGGAACTACGAAAGATCCTAAGCTAGTCTGAATCTCTTCGGAGCTTGCTCCAAACTTTCGGATGGCCTTGATTGCTTTGTTGCAATAGTACAAGGATGTTTTTGCTTGGACGTATGCAAATATGAAAGGCCTAGATCCGAAGGTTTATCATCACGAGATTTTGCTTAAGCCGGATGCTACCCTAGTGATGTAGGAGCGATATAGAATGAACCCTAATTTTGTAGAGTAGGTTAAACATGAGTTGGACAAATTGATAAAACTTGGCTACATTGTGCCCATTGAAAATCCAGAATGGCTCTCTCCCATAGCAATTGTTCTGAAGAGAAATAAATAGTTACGGATCTATGTTGGGTACAGGAAGCTAAATGCGGACACTATACTAGATCCTTTTCCCTTATCGTTTTTGGGCAGTATGCTTGATGAGGTTGAAAAAAGGGAAATGTATTCATTTCTTGATGGGTTTAGTGGCTATAATCAGGTCCAGATGGTGGAAGCGCACATACCAAAAAATGCCTTTATTACAAATTGGGGAGTTTTTGTGTGTACTATCATGTGGTTCAGATTGCATAATGTGCCGAGTACTTTGCTACGATGCATGCAACAAATCTTTGCACCGTATCTTACCTCATCTATGCGCATTTTTCTAGATGATTTCTCTGTTTTGGTAACAATGATAGCTCACCTAGAACATTTAAGATTTTGTTTTGATTCTTGTAGAAAAGTACATCTTTGTTTGAATCCGAATAAATCAACTTTTGCAGTTAAATGCGGAAAATTATTGGGCAATGTCATTTCAAAAAAGGGCATAGTAGTGGATCTAGATAAGGTCAAAGTCATCTTAGAAACTCTAGCACCCCATAATCCAAAGGAAGTATTATGTTTTTTGGGCCAGGTGCGATGGCATGGTCAGAACTTACGGGGTCTTGCTCATTTAGCCATTCCATTAAACAAGCTATTCCATAAAGAAGCTGCAAAATTACTTGTTGGGCTGAGCATTCACTTTTCATGTAGATCACAGTGCTCTATTATACTTGGTTAAACAACAGAATTGAGTGGGATGCCTTGCGTGGTGGGCCCTGCTATTACAAGAATTTGAATTCGACATCGTTCATTGCCTAGGTGCTAGTGATGCTATTGCACATTTCCTGTCATGCATTGATCATGGGGAACCCCCTGATGGAGTCTATAACACCCTTCTAGAAGCAGAAGTTTTTTCGATAGTGGAAGTGGAGAATGCTCCTCAAAACTATCCTAGTTGGTAAGAAGTAATGCTCAGTTTTCTCAAAAATGGTATTGCTCCATCCTACTTAAGTTCAGCAGCAAGGAGAAAGCTTGGACTTCACAGTTGTCGGTCTACCGTGATTATGGGCCAATTATATCATAAAGACCCAATCGGCATTTGGATGCGCTGCGTCCCCCGGCAGGAAGTGCCATCAATTATTTTGGAGGCTCATGTTAGCGAAGCTGGCGGACACTTCCGCATTTGATTACGGTGCGAAAGATCCAAAAATCTGGATTATGGTGGCCAACTATGTATTCGGATGTGCAACAAGCAATACGGAATTGTGATCCATGCCAACGAGCTGGAGAACCTCGTGACACTCAACACTTTCCGTTGTAGCAATTCTTCCCCTAGAGTCTTTCCAGAAATGGGGTTTGGACTTTACTGGGCCCATTAAACCTCCTGCAAAACACACTGAAGCCTTGTACATTTTAACCTGTATGGATTATTACACACGCTGGGCCGAAGCATGGGCCACCAAGCAAGCTACTACATGAACAGTAGCAAGGAAATTGCAGAATGATATCTTTCCGGAATATGGATTACCACTGAATTAGTTTGCAATCACGAAAATCATTTCCTGAATCAATTGATTGCCAAACTTACCACAGATTACCAAATTAAGCATAAATTTAGTTCCCCTATTATCCTCGGGTGAATGGATTGGCCGAAAGCACTAACAAAGTTTTACTACACATGCTCCAAAAATCGTTGCTCGATTCAACGGATCAGTGGGAGATCATGCTCCCCACTACCCTATGGGCTTACAAGACTGCTTATAAAGTTTCAGTGGGTAGCACACCTTTCAAATTGCTCTATAGACAAGACACAATACTACCCTTTGAATTTGCAGTACCCAGTCTCAAGATTGCGGTGCGGAAGCGATTGGTTCCGGAGGAGGCTTTTGCATATCGAATGGACTACTTGCAGCAATTAGATGAACAACATTATCATAGCTTTTTATTGTTACAGGAAGTCTAGAGCAGACAGAAGAAGTGGCATGATCTCATTCTTCGAACTAAGATTTTTCACCTTGGAGATTTAGTACTATATTTTCACGCCAAAATCAAGAGAAAGATGGGTGGACCGGTCCATTCTGGATTCATGAGATGTGGGGCCTCGATTCATTTCGATTGGCTACGTTGACCAAAGAAGTTCTTCCAACTATCATTAATGGGTCTAAATTATGGCCCTATCAATGTTTCCGATAATTTACGAAAAAAGAAAACAGATTTATAAATACAAATATTACCATTAAATGCATCGGATCGTAGAATCTCAGGCATGATGCATAGTGTAACTACTTAACATGCAATCGTACAGGCAATCAATGAATGATTGTGGCCACAACGTTTCAAATCTGATGATTCTTTCTTATTTTGTGAGCCACAAATCAGTGTGGATTTGCAAGCTACGATTCCTTAATCAGTTATCATGAGTCGCAGCTCTCTCCACATGCATGCCGAGCATAAAAGGCTGCATACTTTGCCGAATTCGGCTTATTTGGCAAGTTTGCATACGTAGTGACTACAGTGAGCAGTAATACTGTGCGATAGAACAACGAAACAAAAGATAAGAAGTACAGTTATGGCAGTCTCATTCTCAGATTGCCACCTTCTGTATATTCCAGAGAAGCTGTCGCACGAGCAGAAGGATTGGTTCCACTGTAGGGGTCTCTTGTAGTGCACGATGCTAGATTGGCGTAGTATTTGGCCTCATCCACAAGCGAAGGACATTACCATGGAGATAGCAAGGCAGACAGATGGCAATGACATCAATTCGTAGGAAATCAGTATTCGCAGTGGTCAAGAAGTGTTTCAGTTGTCATCTATGCTAATAGCTGAGAGATTTAATGTGGCTAATGAGGGCATCACGTCGAGCACGGAGTCTGTTGATGTTGGGGAGATTTTTGCATTGCTCGACAAACCCTGTTCGGGAAAATACAGGTTTGTGCAGCTGTTGGATGATAATCCTTTGAAGTTGGGGTTGTTATTAACAACAATGATTATTAATTTGTAAGCTAAGCATTATGGAATATGCTAACATCTTTACCCCTTGGTGAAGGAATCTATGAGGACATAGGTAAATTGGGTAGAGTTCATTTTTCAAAAGCCAAAAAAAGAAGTATGCCTAGTGTTCAGACGTACCGGACAAGCATTGAACGTAGTCTTAGACTCCAAGGTGGGAGTAGTTTTTACTTTGCTTTTCAGGACTCCGGCATACATACCTCGAGAATACACAATATGCTCGAGTAAGGTATTTCTACAGATGGTGAAGGAAGGGGAGGTAGAGCAGAAATCGATAGGTAACACTTCTCAGGATCAGGCAGTGATAGAGATTGATGAAGAGGAGGAGCCCAAGAGGCTGTTGATATATTTAGGTAGTGATGTGTGCGAACACACTAGAACCACCGGGGCATTTTTTCCCCTCTTTAGGAGGTTTTTTCCTCCGGCTTGTATACACGCCTATTTCCCTAATGGGCTAATAATCTTTATACATTCTCTAGTAACACATTCAGTATTGTGTGTTCTGCTCCAAGCTTCTTCTTCTTCCTTGTGCTCTTCGCGTGCTTCCAAAGATGTCTAACTCCAACAATTGGTATCAGAGCACATCGTTGCTTCATCTAGGGGGGCATCAATACTCCTCCAGTTGCAGTCTTAGAATCGCACGAATTTTGGTGCCGAAATCGCGATCTGAGCTCGTTTCAGCCTCCGAATGCACTATCACCGTGCTTATGCAAGCTATTTTGTCTTTTTGTGCCAAAGATATATACCAGCTTCTATTCACCAGTATAAGCGTCTCAAAGTCTGCTACAGGTATAGCACAATTCATATTGGCAGCTGTGTTCAACTTTTTGAGATATAGTCAATTTTCTGCATCAAGGTATTTTAGTCACCGGCCATGGCTGAAAGCAGTGATGTATTCCGTATGTTGGCTGTTGAGGATAAGTTGGATGGTACCAACTATCCGTTATGGGCTTATATGATGCAACATGTATTGGTTGCAAAAGGACTGTGGAACATTGTGCAGGGTGTCGAAAAACGTCCTATCACACCTGCAACTGTTACAACTGTAGGTATTGAAGCTGATGCAGAAGGTGTCAAAGATGATAATATTCTGCATATTCCTGTTTGTGCTCCGGTTTCTGTTGCACCTACTACAGAGCAGATTCGCTAGGATGTCAAAGATGCCAAGACATATGCATAGATAGCTTTGTCTGTCAAACGTGCCATTATTCCTCACATTCGCTCTTGCAGAACAACTAAGGATGCTTGGGATACACTTACCACATTGTACCAAGCTAGGAATGAGGCTCGTATTGCTTATCTCCAAAAACAGTTGGAGAGTGAGCACATTAATGAAGGTGATTCTATGGACAATTTCCTAATGAAGATCAAAGACTTGAAGGAAGAGTTGATTTCTGCTGATGAGGTTATACGAGATAGCTCAGTTGTGCATACCGTTTTGAATGGTCTTCCTGATTCATATCAAAGTTTTGCTTCTACTCCTCGGTTAATGATGAAAGGTAATCTAAATGCCTTATCATTTGAGGAGTTAGTCTCTGTTCTATTGCACGAAGATCAGTCCAGGCAGAATAGGTCCATTATGGGAGTTGCAGATCAAGCTTTTTTGGCTAGTCAGAAGGGCAAAGGAAAATGGAGCTCTTTAACTAGTAAGCAGAAATATGCTAACTCTGCATATTCGAAGAAGGAAGACAAAGATGAGAAGAAATCAGAAAAGTAGAAATTGTTTTGTAAGTACTCTAAAGGGAATTATCATATCACAAAGAACTGTCCAAAACTGGCTGCTAAAGAGGCAAAGAAGAAAGAGGCTGGAATGGTTGTTGTAGAGGCCTCTACACCAAAAACAGAGTTTCCTAATCTTGTGCAGGAAGAAGAATGGGCATTTACTATTGTCTGCAGTTTTGATCCATCTTCTCATGAGCAATGCATGTCTGCACTAGACTCAGATGTTTGGTATTTTGATAGTGGGGCGACCAAACATATTACCTCGCAGCGTAGTTTCTTCTCTTCACTCGAGCGTGCCCCTAGAGGAAATACTGTTACATATGCCACTAACTCCTCTTATCCTGTTATGGGAGTTGGTAAGATCATTTTGACTACTACTGATGGTAGTTCTTTCACTTTGTTAGATGCTTTATTTGTGCCATGGATCAAGAACCTGTTATCAGTTTCTTCATTAGCCAAGATTGGCTTGGTTGTGAAATTTGTTGATGACAGGTGTACAATTCATGATCTGTCAAATGGCGATGTGATTATTGCTTCTGGCATTTTATGTCATGGGCTGTATAAGCTCATAGACTATGAGAGATCTGTAAATGATTTGGCATGTGCAGTAAATGATTCTTAGGCTATGTCATATGCAAAGCTTTGGCATGCACGCTTTGGTCATCTAAATTTTTCTAGTTTGCTACGCCTGCAGAAATCTAAAATGTTGTCCTCTTTGCGCAAACTTGAGGCACCTGGAAAACATGTTTGTGAAGCCTATATTTTGGGCAAAATGCAGCATTCGTCCTTTCCAAAATATGGTTCAGTTCGGCCTATTCAAAAATTGCAGCTTGTAAATAGTGATGTCTGTGGTCCTATGCAGATACCTTCTTTTGGGAATTTTCTTCACTTCGTGACTTTCACCGATGATTTTTCCAGGCATGCATGGGTATATCCAATGAATGCAAAGTTCGAAGTGTTCATGTGCTTCAAACCGTTTTTGGTTTTGGCTGAAAATCTGTTAGAATGTAAAATGGGCACCCTCCGTTCTGATCGAGGGGGGGAATATATGCCTTTTGATTTTAATGCATTTCTGGCTGAACATGGGATAAAATACCAATGTACAGTGTCGTATTCATCTCAACAGAATGGAGTTGCTGAATGAAAGAACATGTCACTCATGGAGATGGCGAGGTGTATGGTCAAGAGTCAGGCTTTACCACATAGTTTCTCGCTTGAGCCTATCATGTGTGCAATATATGTACTAAACAGGTGTCCCACTAAAGCGCTGCATTCTATCACTCCATATGAGGCTTGGCATGACCGCAAGCCATCTGTTGCTCATCTGCGTGTTTTTGGTTGTTTGGCATATGCATTAGTGCCTGAACAACATCGCAGAAAATTGGATGATAAGGCAGTAAAATGTATTTTTGTTGGGTACAGTTCTGAAAGTTAAGGCTATCGTCTGTATCGTCCACAAACTAAACGCATTCTGATTAGCCGTGATGTTGTTTTTGTGGAAGATGCTATTTACCCATTGCTTTCATGTACTAAGGAGACATCTGTTAGCTCCAAAGACATGTATAATACTGTTGGGAGAGATAGTAGGATGCACTTAAGAGATTGAGTTGAAGCTGTTAAACCTGCTTTGCTCCAACCCTCCTTGACTCCAGATATGCTTAGTACACTTGATTAGCTTCCAAATGATACCAAGAAAGCATATATGTACTTTGCAATTGATATGTGTAACGATCAAATCAAAATAGAGTACTTGAGACTTCAAAAAATTCTAGAAAACTTGCTATTTCTGTAATGACACCTGCTCAGTCTTTTACTCAGTGTGACCAACACACTTACAATTGATCTAATTCCTTCTAGACATATTAAATTAGCTTATCAAGCTATCATTTGCAAGTGGAATGAGAAGAAATGATAAACTACTCACTGAGAAATCACTTTAGCAAAATAATATGTACCTCCGACTTTTTAGGAGCCCTGCAGAAGAATACCAGAGGTCACTTCGAGCGAGATTTCTCCGCGATGGCTGATCCAATGACCTTGCAATTTTGTAGGCATGTAGAAGACGTTGAGGTGAATCTAATGTGCTTTGAATCACTCAATTTGAATAAGTAGATCCTGCGATATGCCCTGTTGAAGTTGACAGACTTGGAGATGATGACTCAGAGAAAACAGAGATAATGAAAGTGTATACTACTATTGATTGATGTAGTTGTACAATCCCATTAGCATGACAAGCATAGCTAAATGAGGTGTTGTGGTGTAGACTATGAAGTAGAACTAACACACACAGAGTTACAATGGTAGAATGCCTCGGGGAGTGAGCTCAATTGGACTAGCTAACCCGCGACTTTTTACATTGACTTTTATAGAAGTTGAGTTGAGATTTGAATTTGAATTCAAATTCAAATCTCCTATAATCACTCCTCTAAAAGTAGGGAGATATTCTCTCCATTTACACCATCCAATTTCCACGACTTAATCAAGTAGGTGTGTGTTCATAAATGACAAGTCACTAAGACTTTTACAATGAAAGTAAAAAGATAATAAATCATAGGTATGGGTTCCTATGCTCTTCCCTTCAAGTGAAGCCTTGATGAAAATTGTCCAAGCTAATCTTCCAAAGTTCCAAGCCAAGTGTGAAGGCTTGAAATGCACCAACAAATACTTTATTGCCTCTTTTTATAGGTGGACAGTCTAGTGCTGGTCCTAATGAGGCAACTCCTTAGCCTTTGCAGGTTTCATGTGATGATGCAGATAATTCCGTTTCTGATGCAGATGTACATGATGCACTTATTGATGAGAGAGCTGATATTGAGTAGGCAAGAACTATGCCAAAATGGCTTGTGTAGACCTTGCATGACAGCAAATTAGATGCACCTCTGTCATATCATACTCGTTCAGGTTCTCATAGTGCCTCTTTTGCATCAGATTGCTATGCTATGGCTGCATCTAGTCTCTCTGATGAGAATGAGCCTATTTCGTTTGATGAAGCACAAAATTCAAAAAGTTGGATGGCTGCTATGCAATCTAAATATGATGCTATAATGAGAATGGTACTTTGTCTTTATGTGACTTGCCTCCTCGCAAGAAGGTCGTTGGCACTAAGTGGGTATACAAGCTGAAGCGTAAACCAGATGGTATAGTTGACAGCTATAAGGCTAGGCTTGTTGCAAAGGGTTATGCACAGGAAAGAGACATTGATTTTGATGAGACCTTTGCACCTACATGCCGTATGACTATTGTTCGGAGCATCCGTGCACTTGCAACTCATCATGGTTGGAATGTAAATCCCTTGGACATTAAAATAGCATTTTTGAATGGTGACTTGCATGAAGAAGTGTATGTTTTTCAACCTCGTGGCTTTGTGTAGAAAGGGCATGAAAACCAGGTGTGCAGGTTAAAGAAGGCATTATATGGTTTAAAGCAAGCACCACGTGCTTGGTATGAGAAGATACATGCCTATCTGATTGCACATGGTTTTGAGAACAGTCCAACTGAAAGCACCTTATATGTTAAGCGTGCTAATGATGTGCTTCTGATCATTGTTGTCTATGTTGACGACATGCTGCTCTCTGGTCCTATTGAGAAGCATATTGCTCATTTTAAGGCTGATTTGCATGCCTCATTTGAAATGTCTAATTTGGGGCATTTGCATCACTATTTGGGCATTTAGCTTATGCAAGTTGATGGTGGAATGGCTTTGTGTCAAACGAAATATATTGACACATTATTGCAGTGTTTTGGCCTTGAAGATTGTAAGACTATTGCCACTCCTATGGAGACATGTTTACAATTGAGTCTTCATGATGCTCGAGATGCATTTGATGCTATTCTCTATCAGGAGGTTGTTGGATGCTTGATTTACTTATGCATTACTCGGCGAGATATTCAGTTTGCTATCTCATAAATGAGTAGGTTTATGCATTGCCCAGGAGTCAAGCATTGGTAATTGCGAGGAACCCTGTGTTCCATGCTCGCACTAAGCACATTGAGGTGCATTATCACTATGTCAGGGAGAGGTTCTCTACTGGGGAGATCAACTTGGCATATGTGCCCACTCAGGAGAACATTGCAGTCCTTTTCACGAAGGCTTTGCCTAGGGAGAAGTTTGATGCTTTTCGCAAAGCTTTGGGCTTACTTCCTTTTGTGGAGTGATTTCCACATAGCTTGGCACTTCCTTATACATGAGTGCAAGCTCCTTGTTAACCGCATCACTCCCAGGGGGGATTTGTTGATATATTTAGGTAGTGATGTGTGTGAACACACTAGGACCGCCGGGGCACTTTTTTCCCTCTTTAGGGCTACTTATCTTTGTACATTCTCTAGTAATACATTCAGTATTGTGTGTTGTGCTCCAAGCTTCTTCTTCTTCCTTGTGCTGTTCACGTGCTTCCGAAGACGTCTAACTCCAATAGAGGCGACAGGTGGCGGAGAATCAATGGAGAGAAGCAGAGACAAAAGCAAAGGAAGAAGCAAAAAGGAAAGCAAGGGAAGAAGCAGAGAGGAAGGCAAGAGAGGAAGAGGCAACACAAAACTAGGAGGAAGAAGAGAGACAAGGACAACAAGAGGAAGAAAAATCTAGGAGAAGAGAAGGGGAAGAAATGGAAAAAAGAGCTACCGAGGAGGAAATACATTGGGGGCAACAACAAGAACAAGGAGATCATTCTGGAAGCTCTTCAAGTAAGATTCTGGTATTACATACTTTTCAAGCATGCGGACTTGTAGATAAGTGGAAGCCTAAGGAAGGAGGGGTGAAGTTACCCCCACTTTGGTGTACAAATTCTATTTATCCCTGGATGTATAATAACAAAACTATTAGACCCAGAATACTCAACGACCTAGCCGAAGGGTCATCATGGAGTGCGATGAAGCTCGAAGAATTCCAGAATAAATATAACTCCATGATAACAAAAAAAGACGAGTGGTTTACAGTAAGAGATTAGATGATGACGAAGATCACCCAACTCCAAGCATAGGTAGAAGCTGCTAGACCTGTTCGTACTATTGTTTCTGTTGCACCTACTGCAGAGCAAATTTGCTGGGATGGTAGAGATGCTTAAGCACACACATTGATAGCTTTGTCTATCAAACGTGCCATTATTCCTCACATTCACTCTTGCAGAAGAGCTGGGGATGCTTGGGATACACTTACCCCATTGTACCAGGCTAGGAATGAGGCTCCTATTGATTAGCTCTGAAAACAATTGGAGAGTGAGCACATGAATGAAGATGATTCTATGGACAATTTTCTCACAAAGATCAAGGATTCGAAAGAATAGTTGATTTCTCCTGATGAGGTTATACCACATAACTCACTTGTGAAAACCGTTTTGAATGGTCTTCCTAACTCATATCAGAGTTTTGCTTCTACTCTTCATTTGATAATGAAAGGAAATCCAAATGCCTTGTCATTTGAGGAGTTAGTCTCTATTCTATTGCAAGAAGTCTATTCTCGACAAAAGTGGTCTATTATGCGTGTTGTAGATCAAGATTTCTTGGCTAGTTAGAAGGGCAAAGGTAAATGGAGCTCTTCTACTAGTAAGAAAAAACCTGCAAATGTTGCACATTCGAAGAAGGAAGACAAAGATGAGCGGAAATCAGAAAAGAAGAAATTGGTTTGCAAATACTACAAAGCAAATGATCATGTCATCAAGAGTTGTCCAAAACTATCTGCTAAAGAGGCAAAGAAGAAAGAGGCCGGAATGGTTGTTGTAGAGGCCTCTGCACCGAAAATAGAGTCTTCTAATCTTGTGTAGGAAGAAGAATGGCCATTTACTATTGTTTGCATATTTGACCCATCTTCCCATGAGCAGTGCATGTCTGTAATAGACTCACATGTTTGGTACTTTGATAGTGGGGTGAAAAAACATATTACCTCGCAGCGTAGTTTCTTCTCTTCACTCGAGCTTGCCCCTATAAAGAATATTGTTACATGTGCTAACAACTCCTCCTATCCTGTTATGGGAGTTGGTAAGATCATTTTGACTACTCTTGATGGTAGTTCCTTCACTCTGTCAGATGTTTTGTTTATGCCAGGGATCAAGAAAAATCTATTATCAGTTTCTGCATTAGCCAAGATTGGCTTGGTTGTGAAATTTGTTGATGACAGATGTACAATTCATGATATGTTAAATGGAGATGTCATTATTGCTTTTGGCATTTTATATCATGGGCTGTATAAGCTCATAGACTATGAAAGATCTTGTAAATGATTTGGCATGTGCAGTACATGATTCTTAGGCTATGTCAGGTGCAAAGCTTGGGGATGCAGGCTTTGGTCATTTGAATTTTGCTAGTTTGCTATGTCTGCAGAAATATGAAATGGTGTCCTCTTTGCCAAAACTTGAGGCACCTGTTAAGCATGTATGGGAAGGTTGTATTTTGGGAAAAATGCAATGTTCTTCCTTTCCAAAAGGATTGTTTAGTTCGGGCTACTTGCAGTTTGTACATAGTGATGTATGTGGTTCTAGGCAGACACCTTCTTTTGGGAACTATCTTTACTTCGTGACTTTCATCAATGATTTTTCCAAGCATGCATGGGTATATCCATTGAACGCAAAGTGGGAAGTGTTTATGTGCTTCAAACAGTTTCTGGTTTTGGCTAAAAATCTATCAGCATGTAAAATGGGGACCTCCATTCTGATCGAGAGGGGGAATATATGTCTTCTGACTTTAATGCATTTCTGGCTGAACGTGGGATAAAACATCATTTTAGAGTGCCGTATACACCTTAACATAATGGAGTTTCTGAATGAAAGAATAGGTCACTCATGGAGATGATGAGGTGTATGGTCAAGAGTCAGGCTTACCACAGTTTCTTGCTTGAGGCTGTTATGTGTGCAACATATGTACTGAACACGTGTCCCACTAAAGCACTGCAGTCTATCACTCCCTCTGAGTCTTGCCATGGTCGCAAACCATCTATTGCTCATCTGTGTTTTTTTGGTTGTCTGGCATATGCATTACTGCCTGAACAACATCCCAAAAAATTGGATGATAAAGCAGTAAAATGTATTTTTGTTGGGCACAATTCTCAAAGTAAAGTCCATCGTCTGTATCATCCATAGAATAAACCAATTCTTGTTTGCCGTGATGTTTTTTTTGTCGAAGATGTTTTTCAACCATTGCTTTTATGTGCTAAGGAGACATATGTTAGCTCCATAGACATGTATGATACTTTGCTGCCTCTTTTTATAGGTGGATAGTCTACTGCTCGTCCTAATGAGTCAACATCTCAACCTTTGCAGGTTTGATATGATGATGCAGATCATTACGTTTCTCATGCAGATTTACATGTTGCACTTGTTGATGAGAGAGCTGATATTGAGGAGGCAAAAACTATGCCAAAATGGCTTGTGCAGACCTTGCGTGATAGCAAATTAGATGCACCTCTATCATATCATACTCAGTCAGGCTCTCATACTACCTCTTTTGCATCAGATTGGTATGCTATGGTTGCCTCTAGTCTCTGTGATCAGACTGAACCTATTTTGTTTGATGAAGCGCAAAGTTGTGAACTTGGATCAATGCAATTTGAATATGATGATATCATGAAAAATGGTACCTGGTCTTTATGTGATCTGCCTCCTGGCAAGAAGGCCATTGGCACTAAGTGGGTATACAAGCTGAAGCGTAAACCTGATGGAACAGTTGATAGGTATAAAGCTTCGCATGTTGCAAAGGGTTATGCGCAGGAAAGAGGCATTGATTTTGATGAAACCTTTGCTCCTACTTGCGGAATGACTAGTGTTTGTAGCATCTATGCACTTGAAGCTCATTGTGATTGGAATGTACATCAGTTGGACATTGAAACAACATTTCTAAATGGTGGCTTGCATGAAGAAGGTATTATATTGTTTAAAGCAAGGATCACATGCTTGGTATGAAAAGATACATTACTTGGCGAGATATTCAATTTGTTGTCACACAAATGAGCAGGTTTATGCATTTCTGAGATGTGAAGTATTGGTAGGCAGTGAAGCTCATCTTTTGCTACTTGAGTGGTAACGAGCTACTTGGATTATTTTATCCCAAGGGGGGATCACTACCACTAGATTTGCATGCTTTTTCTGAAGGTGATTGGGCTAGTTGCTATGACACTCGTGTGTCAACTAGTGGCTTTTGCTTCATGCTTGGTAGCTCATGTATATCTTGGTTGAGAAAGAAGTATCCTAGTGTGGCCACTTCCATTTGTGAGGCTGAGTATAGGGTAGCTTTCACAACGACTGTTGAGTGTGTGTGGCTTGGACGCCTTATGGCTGATTTGGGTGTTGGTCAGTCTGTTGCCACCACCATCTTCACTGACAGTTAGAGTGCATTAGTAGTTGCGAGGAACCCTATGTTCCATGCTCGCACAAAGCACATTGAGGTGCATTATCATTATGTCGGGGAGAGGTTCTCTGCTGCGGAGATTAGCTTGGCATATGTGCCCATACAAGAGAACATTGCAGACCTTTTTACGAAGGCTCTACCTAGGGAGACATTTGAAGCTTTCCGCAAAGCTTTGGGCTTACTTCCTTTTGTGGATTGATTCCACATAGCTTGGTACTTCCTTATACATGAGTGCCAGTTGCTTGTTCACCGCATCACTCCCAGGGGGGATTTATTGATATATTTAGGTAGTGATGTGTGTGAACACTCTGGGACCACCGGGGCACTTTTTTCATTCTTAAGGAGGTTTTTGTCCCCCAGCTTGTATATATGCCTATTGCCCTAATGGGCTACTTATCTTTGTACATTCTAATGGTAATACATTCAGCATTGTGTGTTGTGCTCCAATCTTCTTCTTCTTCCTTGTGTTGTTTGTGTGCTTCCATAGACGTCTAACTCCAACAAAAAGTGAAGAAAGCTTGCATTGAATCATTTTTATGTCTGAAATGTCAATTCTCTTAAGGACATATTGAATATCTAATATGATGTCTAGAAGGGATGAAATTGATTACTTCTAGAGAAGAGTTTCACTAGAATTTTACAATCTATAAAATCAATCAAGCGAACACCTATGAGATGATTCTAGGTAGACCATTCATATGGTAAATGAAATCGGTAAAAGAATGGGGAAATAATGTTCTTTACATGCTTGATATCTCAACTAGAATCAATATATACTCATTTGAAGATGTAGACATATCTCCTATCTAATGGAATGTATTGCATAGAGATTGAGATGTTTCCTCTTTAGAAAAAATTATCATATTTAAAATTTAGGATAGAAGAGTATGTAAATGCATGGGTTTGTAAAGAATCTCAAAATGAAGAAGGAAGATCAAAATGTAAAGGTATCACTAAACTTTAAGTGGAAGATAGATATGTAAATAAACTAGCTTACATTCCTTGAGGTTCTTCTAATGACAAAATTTGAGCCACATGGTTGGATGAAAATTCCAGACGCCATAGACATATCAATTTATGAATCTACAATGATTGAAGATTGTGGTGAATATGGGTACAAAATTAAAGGGTTATTAATGGTTTCTATCTTTTAGGGTTTTAAGAAAAAAATCAAGCTCCATAAATAGAAAAAAGTCAAGATTATTATGATCTATATTCCATGATGATAGATCAAAAGTCTAAAAAGGAAGATGAGTTATGCTGATATATTTCAATAGTGATGTGTGTCTTGAAAGAAGTTTGAGAAGCTTGAAGAAGATAAAACTTGAGTTGTTGAGTGATGAAGATGTCCAAAAAACCAGCAGAGGACCTACCCTAGCTCTTTGGATATGTAAAATAGACCTTGTGGGCTTGTGCTTAATTTAGTAAAACCCAATGGGTAATTTGGAACATCAACAAGAAGAAGTTGATACAAAACACATAACTTGCACCTTGACTAGCTCACAAAAACCTTCTATTTTTGCATGAAAGCTATGACTTCAAACACTCAAAGTAGCCAACACAATTACAATTGGAAAAGTTTCCTTTAGGGGAATATCATACATAAGGTTAGCTTTCTAGAATGCATAAAAGCCATAATTTATACTAACCAATGAGTAAGAAGTAAGTTTAACAATGATTGGGTGTACCCACGCTTTCCATAGCTCAAACCTCTTGAATTTGTTCAACTCTCTCCACGAATGTTTGTTGTAAAGAGTGAAATGAAACTCGTGCAGTCTAGGAAAAGTGAACATCAAGTCTAGCTACTTGAATTGTAGGTAGATTGTTGATTGATTAAGCATAAATTTCAAGCACCTCAAACTAGTGGATTCTTATTCATTGTTTTATTCTTTTACAAGTGTAAATACCTTGGAACTTACAAGGGCAAGTTATCATATGTGATCAAACACTCAATACACTAAAAGAGTGCACGTAAGTAATTCATAAGAAATGTATTCATTGCAATACCCATATGATGTTTTCAAATAGGTTAAATTTACCTCAAGCATAGTGAAAGCTTGGTGATCTAATAGATTCCCCTCAATCTATAGTATGTTTGAGTCTTCATTCTCTAATAAGTTGAATACCTACCATAGATTTTAATTTGCATAGCTCTAGCCTATTAAGTGCCTTTTTCATCATATCGGCTATTTGTTTCTCAATAGGTACAAATGACAAGTCCATTTCCTTGTCCATAAGATTCTCTCTGAGAATGTGGTAATGGACTTCTATGTGCTTTGTAACAACTACACTTATCAATGTTTTGATTGTAGTCATCTTTGCAACTGGTGAGAATGTTTCATCATAGTCTATACCATCCATTTGTGAGCATCCCTTGGAAACTAATCTCTCCTTATAACTGAAAATTTATTCACCTCAGTTCCTCTTATGTTTATATACCCATCTACAACCAACTACCTTCTAGTTGGATGACATTGAAACGAATTCCCAAGTATCTATCTCCTTCAAACCTTCTATTTCTTCCCAATTAGGGTTTCACTTGGCCTATTCATAGACTGAGGGTCTTCTTAAATTGAGTCTTTTTCCAAGAAGATTTAATGCTTTTTAACAAATGTGGAATCATATCCATACCTTTCTTGTTGTCTCTTCTCCCTTCTTCACCTTCTAGTTGCTTGCTTGGAGCATTCTCAATGCCCTTGCATTTTTTCTTTACCTCTTGATTTTTGTAGCTTGTAATTTTTTCCCTTTCGTCTTGATCACCATCTGTATCACTTCTTGGATCCTAGACCTATGTATCATGCTTGATTTCTAGTTGATGGAAATCAGACTTAAGATCGTATGGTAGAGTTAGCTTATGTTTTTCTTTATCATACCAAGACTTGAATTCTTCAAACGCAACATCTCTACTTGTAGTGAATTGCTTAGTTGAAGGATTGTAGGACCTGTAACCCATCTAAATCGAGTCATATCCAATAAATACTACCTTTTTTGCCCTTTCATCTAGCTTATCTCTGATTTGTGAAGGTACATGAACATAAGATAAACCACCAAACACCTTGCAATGTCCTAGACTAGAAGTTTACCCATAAACAATATGGCAACTTCTTTTCTTCAAACATTGTTCTCTCTGAACTAGCCAATGTGTTGTTTCTTCTCTCTATGATTCCATTCATTTGAGGAGAGTACCTAGTAGCGACGTTTCTCTTGATACCTTTATCTTGCAAGAACTCATCGAATTCCTTCGAGAAGTATCCTCCACCTCCATCATATCTATGTTTCTTGAGTGATATACCTATATGATTCTCCACATGTGGTGGATACTTTTTGAAGTGATCAAACACTTCATTCTTACTCTTGATAAAGTACAAAATAGTTCACCTACTATGGCCATCAATAAATGAGACATAATACCTTGATTCTGCCAAAGAAGGTTCTTCACTTGGACCCCATACATTTGTATGTACTAAGTCCAATAAGTTTTTTTGGATGTAACCTTTTTGCTTGAATGGTTGTTGTTGTGCCTTCCCAATCTGACATGCATCACATTTGTTGATCATATGTTGCTTTGATATGTTTGGTAATCCTAGAACACTTTGATCCCCACATATTTTTTTCAAGGAATGGGTCCATTCTTATTGAGTCTATTATTTTCTAGACCTTATTCTCCTCAAATTTACTGGGCATTTTCCTATATGTAGTCTCTAGGAGTGAAATGTAGGTTTAGCTCTTCTCAAAAAACAGGTGTTAGCAAAAGCAAAGACCTATCATGAAGTAACACTTTAAGTAATGAGAAGTCAAAGTGAAATGCCTGAAGCTAGACTGGAAATTGTCGCAAAGTCATATGTTAAATTCAAGTTCATTGAAGATATGGCCAGCTAACAGTATGAAAATCAAATCTTATTAAACACTATTGGTTGAGTCCCTCGCCTCTTGAGGCAGGGTGAGGGTTCTGCCCTCCCCACCGGAAGGACAGTTAACCATGCTTTCAAACATGTGTAATGAGACTAAACCAGCTGGAATGTTGTCTTAGGGTGATTGTAAGTCCGTGTCAAACCAGTCTAATCTTTGCTCTTGTGGGATAAGGAGGATCTTGCAAGTACTATGCCTATTCACTCTGTAGAGTTGTAGTTTCAAAGCTAAAGCTAAAATTCCAGGAAGTAGACTTCGACTCAACCTCCAATAGTAAAATAATAAAAATACCTGTCAAAGCCCTCCTTTATTGCTTTCTTCCTCTCATGAGCTTAGGAACTACTAATATCTGAATTTTGTTTCATCCGCACTTCGTTGTCTCTTCAAAATATCTGAGTTTTCATGCAACGTTGCTCATTCTTATCTTGTGAGGTATGTAGCCCCTATCCAAAATAATAATAACAAAAATGATAGATTAGTTTTCTGCCAAAGCTCCTAGCTCGCCTCATCCACCATAGCAGTAGTCCTTATTTCCTCTCTTCTTTTGTCTATCTTATTCCGGCCGAAAAGCTCTTCAGAGTTCTGTGTGCCAAAAAACTTCGATTCTCGTTCTTGAATAGAATAATAGCTCCATTCTTCATCCCCACGGATCTCTTTTTTTTCCCAAACTTTAAATGAGCCCATTACTCCAAGACCCTGCCTTCTTGCATTAAGAATTGCGCTTTCCTCCCCAGTCTTTTCCTTGTCTGGCTTCCATACATGCCCCCCACCATGCCCATACAAAAGTCAAGTGATTATTACATTTCCTAATCTCCGGAAATGGAGGACGTCTCCCCTCTTTCTCAAAAAATAAAACAAGAACATTAGATGTTGTTATAATTTCCTTTGCTTTTGAGTGTTCTAACACACATTATAAATATTCAAATATTTTGAATGCCTTCAAGTATTTCAAGTATAATAATAATTGTCTTGCTTCTCAATACAATTGTCGAAGTTTGAGGTCTATGAAAGCACGTGAATAGCACAAGGAAGAAGAAGAAGCTTGGAGCACACCACAAAATAGTGAATGTCTTACCACTAGAATGTACAAAGATAATTGAACCATTAGGGTTATAGGCGTATATACAAGCTCGGGAAAAAAACTTCCTAACGAGGGGAAAAAGTGCCCCGGTGGTCATAGTATGTTTACACACATCACGACCTAAATATATCAACAAATCCTCCCTAGGAGTGATGTGATGAACGAGGAGATGGCACTCATGTATAAGGAAGTGTCAAGCTATCTAGAATCAATCCACAAAAGGAAGTATGTCCAAAGCTTTACAAAAAGCTTCAAACTTCTCTCTAGGCACAGCCTTTGTGAAAATGTGTGCTTACTGCAAGCATGGAACACAGGGTTCCTTGCAGCTACCAACACACTCTAACTTTCAGTGAAGATGGTGCTGGCAGAGGATTGAGCAACACCCAAATCAGCCATAAGGCATCTAAGCCACACACACTGAATAGTTACTGTGAAAGCTGCCCAATACTCAGACTCACAACTAGAAGTGGCCATAGTAGCCTACTTCTTTCTCAACCAAGATATGCATGAGCTACCAAGCATGAAGAAAAAACCACTGGTGATACACAAGTGTCATAGCAACTAGCCCAATCAGAGTTAGAAAAAGCATGCAAATCTAGCGGTAGTGATCCCCCCTTGAGATGAAACAACCCAAGTAGATGGGTATCACTCAAGTAGTGAAAGATGCATTCAACCACCTACCAATGCTTGAAACTTGGACAATGCATAAACTTGCTCATCTACGAGACAAAAAATTGAATATCTGGACAAGTAATGCATAAGTAAATAAGGCATCCAATAGCCTGCTAATAGAGAATGACATTAAATGCACCTCCTACATCATGAAGGCTCAACCCTAAACCTCTGTCCATAGGAGTGGCAATAGGTTTATCGTCTTCAAGGCAAAAATTTTGCAATAATGTGTCAATGTTTTCTATTCGACATAAAGCTATTCCACCATCGCTTTGCATAAATTGATGCAAGTTCCCCAAATCTAGCACCTCAAATGAGGCATGTAGATCAGCCTTAAAATCAACAATATGCTTCTCATGAGGACAAGTGAGCAGCATGTCATCTACATACACAACAATGATCACAAGCATATCATTTGCATTCTTAACATATAAGGTGCTCTTAGCTAGAGTGTTCTCAGAACCATGTGCAAGCAGATAAGCATGTATCTTTTCATACCAAGCATGTGGTTGTTGCTTCAAACTATAAAATGTCTTTTTCAACCTTCACACTTGGTTTTCGTGCCCTTTTTGCATAAAGCCATGGGGCTGAAAAACATACACTTCTTCATGAAAGTCACCATTCAGAAATAAAGTTTTAATGTCCAACGTCTGATGTAGATTCCAAACATCATGAGTTGCAAGTGCATAGATGCTATGAACAATAGTCATTCGGCAAGTAGCTTGGAGAAAAGATCTCATCATAACCAATGCCTGTCAACTATTCCATTAGGCGTACGCTTCATCTTGTATACCCACTTAGTGCCAATGGCCTTCTTGCCAGGAGGCAAGTCACATAAAGACAAAGTACTATTCTTCATTATAACATCATATTCAGATTGCATAACAGCCATCTAATTTTTGGAATTTTTTGCTTCATCAAATGAAATAGGCTCATTCTCATCACAAAGACTAGAGGCACCCATATCATAGCAATCTGATGCAAAAGGGGCACTATGAGAGCCATAATGAGTACAATATGATAGAGGTGCATCTAATTTTTTATCATGCAAAGTCTACACTAGCCATTTTGGCATAGCTTTTGCCTCCTCAATATCAGATCTCTCATCAATGAGTCCATCATGTAAATGCATCAAAAATAGAATGATCTACATCATCACATGAAAATTATAAAGGTTGAGAAGTTTCCTCATTAGGACTAGTACTAGATTGGCTATCTCTAAAAAAAGGCAACAAAGTTTCATACATGTCTTTGGAGCTAACTAATGTCTCCTTAGTACATGAAAGTAATGGTTGAATAGCATCTTCCATAAAAATAACATCACAGCTAACCAAAGTGTGTTTAGTTTGTGGATGATACAAACGATAGCCTTTGCTTTCAGAACTATACCCAACAAAAATACATTTCACTACTTTATCATCCGATTTCCTGCATTCTTGTTCAGTCATTAATGCATATGCTAGACGACAAAAAACATGCAAGTGAGCAATAGATGGATTACAACCATGCCTAGCCTCAAATGGAGTGATAGACTGCAATGCTTTAGTGGGACACTTGTTAAGTACATATGCTACACATATATCAGGCTCAAGCAAGAAACTATGTGCTAAAGCGTGACTCTTGACCATACACCTCACCATCTCCATGAGTGACCTGTTCTTCTGTTCAGAAACTCCATTCTGTTGAGGTGTATATGGCAGTCTTCACTGATGTTTTATCCCACCTTCAGCCAAAAATGCATTAAAATCAGAGGACATATATTTTCTCCCTCAATCGAATAGAGGGTGCCCGCTTTACATTCTATTAGATTTTCAGCCAAAGCCAGAAACTGTTTGAAGCACATAAAAAATTCAGACTTTGCTTTCAATGGATATACCCATGCATCCTTGGAAAAATCATCAATGAGAGTCAAGAAGTAAAGATAGCTTTAAAAAGAGGGTGTGCACATAGGACCACAGACATCACTGTGAACAAGCTATAATTTCTACGTAGCTCGAACTAATATATCTTTTGGGAACGTGGAATGCTGCTTTTTGCCCAAAATACAGCCTTCATAGACATGTTTATCAGGTGCCTCAAGTTTGGGCAGAGAGGACATCATTTTAGATTTCTACAGTTCTAGCAAACTAGCAAAATTCAGATGACCAAAGCGTGCATGCCAAAGCTTTGCATTTGTCATAGCCTGAGAATCATGTATTGCACATGGTGAGTCATTCATAGATTTTTGATAGTCTATGAGCTTATACAACCCAAGACATAAAATGCCAGAAGCAATAATGATATCGCTATTTGGTAGATCATGAATTGTACATCTATCATCAATGAATTTCACAACCAAGTCGATCTTGGCTAATGTTGAAACTGATAACAAATTTTTCTTGATCCTTGGCACAAATAAAGCATCAGATAATGTAAAATAACTACCATTAGCATTAGTCAAAATGATCTTACCAACTCCCATGACACGATAAGAGGAGTTGTTGGTGCATGTGATAGTATTACCTATAGGGGAAGGCTCGAGTCTACACTACAAGGTAATATGTTTGGTTTCCCCACAATCAAAGTACCAAACATCTGATTCTACTGTAGACATATGTAGCGTTTCCTCAATCACAATCTATCCCCAATCACAATCTTTCGATTACTCAAAAATAACAGTCGAGAGAAGAACGCAGAGATTGCACAAGGTAAAAGAAAATCTGATGCGGAAGAGTAGAACAAATATGATGCAGAGAAGGAAGAATTCTGATATTATAGATGTGAATCAATGGTTACAGTAGCTTTGGACAATAGCTTCTTGACGAAGCCTCTACCTCCCGACCACCCTCGAGCTATCACACTCTCACTCTCACTCTCACTCTCAATCACAAGGTAATTCTCAGATGTGTCCTCCGTGTTGATGCGCAGGCCTTCTTATCTTTTTCCCTTTGATCGCAGTCGTGCTCCCCAAAGAAGTGTGCGATCCACCAAATTTAGAAAAAGTCGAGTTTCTCCAAAACTTTCACAAAAAGCCATGCGATCGTAGTGTACTTCCTTTCTTTAGCATACCTGTCAAAAATAGCAGAAAAAAACCAAGAAGACATATCCGAAAACATACATAATTAGACATGGTGACACGTGAGCATGAGAATCACGGATTCGAATAGAATTAGACAAGCCCTCGTTTTTTTTTTCAAGTGTTGGAAAAAACGGCACTTTTCAAAGCCCTGTAACTCAAAAACAATGAGGAATTAGGTTAAGCTTGTGAGAGACACTTTTATTCAATTTTTTGATATGCTTAGAGACGTCCGAGGTCCAAATCCACCTCCAAATGCCACTTTTGAGCCCTGCAAAGTTTAAAATTCTAGAGAGAGAGTAAAATCAAGGCATTTTCTTACAATCAACTAAACGTAGGACCCTGAACGAGGTACTTAGAACATGATTCACAAAACTCTCACACAGGCACTTTTATTCTCTTCTACTTGCTCTACCTTTCCCTCATACAGAGTTTTCCTTAATTCTTTCATCTTCACCTTCAAAATCCCACTGGAAAACACGATGCAATTAAGGTCTAGAGAGAGAATATGAAACTTGTCAACCCAAAATTTTTCCTACATGCATAAAATGACCTAATTATTCGTTCTAAGCATTATCCCCACAATGAAATTCAGAAAGTTCAAAATGAATTATTTCACTAGAAAAGAGGCCTATTACAATTCTTCCCCCCTTTAAGAACTCTGTCCTTAGAGTTGGAAAGAAGGATAATGTGTTAGAAAGTCATCTAAATTCACCCAAATCGAATCTTCTATTGGGTATGAATGCCATTTCACCAAAATTTCTACTATAGATCTATTTCTAAGAAATCTTTCCTTCCTATCTAATATTATTTCTGGTTGAAGCTCAAAAGAGCCATCGTCTTTCAGCTTATAATTGTCCTGCAAAACATGAGCAACATTAGAAACATATCTTTTAAGTAAGCTGACATGAAATACAGGATGCACATTTAGATATTTAGGTAATTCCAGCAAATAAGCAAGAGATCCGATCTTTTTCAAAACTTTAAAAGGGCCTGCATATCGAGGAGAAAGTCTATGATCCTTCCCTAGCAACATGTTAGATCGGTGAGGATTAACTTTAAGAAATACCATATCATCAACTTGGAATTCTGAATTTTTCCAAGTTCTTCATCCATCTTATCAAGCATTTCTTTGGATACTTCTACTTTATTTGCAAAACCCAAAAACAAAGGTGGAGTCCAACAATTATAATCATACATAGCTTCAAACGGAGTCATTTTTATAGATGCATGCCATGCACTATTGTATGCAAACTCAACCAAGGGTAAATATTCACTCCAATTATCCTGCTTTTCATTCACATACATACGCAACATATCCTCAACTAACCTGTTAACCCTCTCGGTTTCCCCATCAGCTTGTGGATGGAAAGCTGTACTCATACGAAGTTGAGTTCCAATGGATTCAAATGTCGCTTTCTAGAAGTTTGACGTAAATCTAGAATCTCTATCAGAAATTATGCTTTTAGGCATTCCATGCAATCGAAATATTTCTTTTACAAAGATTCTTGCAACATTCAAAGCAGTATCAATCTTTTTCATAGGAAAGAAGTGTACCATCTTGGTAAGCCAATCGACTACAACAAATATGGTATCATGCTTACTTCTGGTCATAGGTAGCTTAGTGATAAAGTCCATAGAAATAGACTCCCACTTCTGATTTGGAACATCCAAAGGTTGAAGCATTCCTGGCATCCTCTTAAACTCAGATTTCACCTATTGGCACTTCAAATATTCATTTACATATTTTCTAATATCCTGCTTCATACACGGCCAAAAGTAAGAATACTTTGTTTTAACATATGTCCTTGAATAACCTGGATGTGCAGAAAAAGGTGCATCATGACAATCATGCAATATTTTAACTTTTAGTGGAGATTCAGAAGATAAGCATAGCCGATTGTTACAATATTCAAAATAGGTGCATAAAAAGGATCCTGTTTTATCTCTTATTGAATTTGATTGAGAAAATCAGAATTTATTACAGAAACAAGATTACACAAAGGTCTCCGACTCAATGCATTAGCAACCTTATTTTCCTTACCAGCAAGATACTTAATGTCAAAATCATACTTGCTTAATAATTCAATCCAACGCTTCTGCCTGTTGTTAAGCAATGGTTGAGTGAAGGTGTATTTTAGACTTTGATGATCTGTTTCAATTCAAACTTAACCCCTAACAATAGATGTCTCCAATGCTTAAGTGCATGCACAACAGCAAGCATTTCTAAATCATGAGTAGGATAGTTAAGTTCATGCTTTCTTAGTTTTTTGGACTCATATGCGACCACCCTGCCATCTTGTGAAATAACACATCCTATCTGACTACCACTTGCATCACATGCAACCACAAAAGGCTTTCCCATTTCTGGTATTTTCAAAACACAATTCTCAATGACTTTTTGTTTCAATGTTTCAAATGATTTTTGACAGGCATCACTCCACACAAATCCTACATTCTTTTTAGTTAATTCGGTGAGGGGAGTAGCTATCTTAGAGAAATCCTTAATATGTGCTCTTTCATATTGTGCCAACCCAAGAAAACTTCTAACATCCCTTACAGTCTTAGGAATCGGCCAATCAACTATTGTTTTTACTTTATCTTCATCTATAAGGATTCCTTCTTTTGATATTACTCTTCCTAGATACACAACTTTATTCTTAGCAAAGAAACACTTACTCTTTTTCCCATACAATTTGTGTTCTCTAAGAGTTTGCAAAGTCTTCTTGAGATGTACCGCATGCTCCGAATCATCTTTAGAGTACACAAATATATCATCAAGGAAGACTAAGATGAATTCATCTAGGTAATCGTGAAAAATATTATTCATCAAGCACATAAATGTGGCGAGAGCGTTTGTTAAACCAGAAGGTAGAACCGTAAACTCATAGTGACCATATCGTGTTCGAAAATCCGTCTTAGGAATATCCTCTGTTTTGATCCTAATTTGGTGATATCCAGATCTTAAGTCAATCTTTGTGAATACGGTCGCTCCACTTAATTGACGTAATAAGTCATCTATGTGAGGGAGTGGATACTTATTCTTAATTGTTCTTTTATTCAACCCCCTATAGTCAATGCATAATCTGTAAGAGACGTTTTTCTTCTTCTGAAATAAAAGAGGCGCACCCCAAGGTGAGACACTCGGTTTTATTAAGCCTTTCTTCAAAAGATCATCTAATTGAATCGTAAGCTCCTTTAGTTCATCAATGTTAAATCTATAGGGTGCTCTAGAATATGGTTCACTCCCTGGATATAGGTCAATGGCGTGGTCAATCTTCCTAGGTGGGGGTATACCAGGCAAGTCTTCTGGAAATACATCGGCATATTCTTTCAAGAGATTTCCTACGTAATCTGGAATATCTCTGTCATTACCTTCCTGATGCAGATTGTTCACATACACTACAACTGTTTTGCAGCCATCACGTATACCTCTAACTATTTGCATAGCAGAAATAAGAGTAGGCTTAGGATTAAAGACATCACCTAGAATATGAATAAATTCATCATTTAGCTTCACAGTGATCGTTCTTTGTTCACAATTAACTGTCGCAGCATTTTTAACTAACCAATCCATGCCTATAATTACATCACTCTGTTTCATCTCAATTACATGGAAGCTTCCAGAAAAGCATCTATTAGAAAGAGAAAACTCAAGGTTTTCAACATATCCTTTCGTGTAGTGTAATCGTCCATTGGCCATCTCTGCAGGTCTGGTTATCTGCATATTTAGGGCTATCCCTAGATTTTGTACCAATTTGAAAGATAGAAAACAATGGGTACTACCTGAATCGATCAAAAATCTGGTTTTATGCAGAGAAATCATACCCGGAATCCTGATTACAGAAACCTTTGGGAAAGAACTAACCACCATGCAACGTAAAGTAGAGTCAGTGCACTTACCCCCATCATCTGCTTCCTCAATAATTGTACCCTCCTCGATGATGTTTATCGCTTTTGATTGTGCGGGTCGAAAGACTGCCTTGTTCGGGCACTCATATGTCTGATGCCCTTGCTCCCCGCAATGAAAACACAGACCAAGTCTTTTTGCCCTCTCAATAAAATTAGGGTCTTGTTGCCAGTCAATTGGTTGATGCCTCCTTTGATTTTCCATCGGCCGAGCAGGGTTCTTACCTTGATCGTTAGAAGATGGAGTTTTCTTTGAATTGTTCATGTTTATTGCAACAGGTCTTTGTGGCCTATGTCCCGTTGCAATGAATCTGCTTCTATTTGCCTTCTGCAAATTGAACTTTTCCATCTTCTCAAAGTTCTCAGCCATCGCAACAGCATCAAGAAAATCAATGCATCCAGATCCCTTAACTTGATAGCGAAGTTCCTCACGATGGTTTTAGACTTATCCCGCATCTATTACATTACTCCTTATCATCCTAAGGAATATCTATACTCAGAATACAAGAATTTCCACCTGTAATGTACATATGTATACAAACTTCACTTCTGAGATCTCTTCACTTTCTCAAGTGTCTTCTTCCACTTCAATCTGATCATAAGCTTGCTTCAAGCTCTCTGTAATCACTAAATTGTGATTGGTTTGTTCCAACAGCTCCCCCTCAATCACTAATTTTGATTATTCCATTCTTCTTCACTCCTACCATCTCCTTGAATCTTTGTAGCTTAGGTCCATCCAAGCTTTTTGTTAACATATCTGCAACTTGTTCTTTTGTTGGAGTATACATCACTTCAATCTCTTTATCAAGTACCTTTTCCCTCAAGAAATGATACTGAATCTCTATATGCTTAGTCCTTGCATGAAAAACAGGGTTACTTGCCAAATACAATGAACTCATATTGTCTCCAAAAATAATTGGAGTACTCTGATCAGTTCCAAAACTCTTCAACAAGGATTTTAACCATATTACTTCTTTTGCAGCCTTTACCATTCCTTTATGCTCAGCTTCTGTAGATGACAAAGCAACTGTATGTTGCTTCTTTGAGCACCAAGAAACTAACTTATCTCCAATATAACAGAGATACCCATGAGTAGACCTTCTATCATCTGAATCACCTGCCAATCTGCATCACTAAACACTTTGATTCTTGTATCAGAAGTAAATCCATAATACAAACCTTCACTTAGGGTTCCTTTGAAATATATGAGTACCCTTTGAGCTACAATCCAATGAGTCTTCTTTGGACAATGCATGAATTGTGATAACACACCTACTGCATATGATAGATCTCGCCTTGTCAAGGTAGCATAGATTAAACTACCTACCAAACTCTAATATTTCTTCATGTCATTAAAACCTTCACCTCCATACCTGCTCAACTTCTGATTTACCTCCAATGGTGTGCTTGAAGGCCTGCAATCCTCCATGTCAAATTTGATCAAAAGATTCTTCAAGTACCTCTCTTGTGTAACATATACTCCATGTTGAGTATACACAATCTGCATTCCTTAAGTTTCCCAAATAACTTATCTTAAACTCCTTCTCTATTTGTTTCTTAAGCTCATTGATTCCTTGAGCATATGTAACTGTGATAATGATATCATCAATATAAATACACATATATATGTATCCATTTTGACTTGCCTTCACTAGCAAGCTACTATCTGCCTTTGATGCTTGAAATCCACATTCATTCAAGAACTTAACAAGCCTGTAATTCCATGCTCTTGGAGCCTCCTTCAACCCATACAAGGCTCTCTTGAGCATACACACATAATCTGATCCAATTGAATCCATGAAGCGTTCTGGCTGCTCTATGTACACTTCATCTGCAATGTATCGATTCAGAAATGCATTCTTCACATCTAATTGTGATAACTTCCATCCTTTACAAGCAGCAATAGCAATCAATGATCTAATTGTAGACATCTTAGCAACAGGACTAAAGGTTTCATCATAATCTACCCATAAGTTTGGGCATAACCTTTGACCACAAGTCTAGCCTTGTATCTAGACACCTTACCATCTGCAAATCTTTTTGTTTTATACACCCACTTACATCTAATGATTTTCTGATTCTTTGGTCTTGGCACCAATTCCCATGTTTCATTTTCAAGTAGAGCATCATACTCTTCTTGCATTGCCTTCTCCCAATTCTGTTTTCCTTTAGCTTCTTCATATGTGATTGGATCCTCTTCTATCTCCACAATGTAAGCATAATCTTTTGTTGTTAGAAAAGATGTATCATAGCTATACCTGATAGTCTCTTTTCTTTCCCTTGAGGATCTTCTGACCTCTACACTTCTTGAAGCCTCCGCCACATTTGATTCGGGATCAAATCTTGGCCCATCTTCAACATTATCCTGCAATTTACTTTTATAGTCAACATCATCAATATCTTCTTCATACATATTTACTTTTGCCTTCGCTTTCCTTTGTATTTCTTCAACACCTGCATAATCATTTGTTGACCCTATTAACCATGTTCTTTGCTCATCAAATGTAACATCTTTGGTAACAAGAAATTGCTTTGTGGATGGACTCCACAATCTATACCCCATCTGTCTATCATCATACCCAATAAACACATACTTCTCTGCTTTGGGTTCTAGCTTATGTCTCAATTGTGAAGGAACATAAGCATATGCTAAACATCCAAACACCTTACAATGAGTTCTTCCATCCAAAGCTTTACAAGGTAACCTATTCACAAGGTATGTTGCAGTGTTGATAGCTTCTGCCCATAAGTAATTTGGGCAATTCTTTTCCTTCATCATTGCTCTTGCAAATTCTACAAGACTTCTATTTCTTCTTTTTGCAATTCCATTCTGTTGAGGAGAGTACCTGCAAGTTACTTCTCTCTTTATACCTGCATTCCACAAATAATCATCAAACTCTTTAGAAAAATACTCTCTCCCTCCATCTGATCTCAACCTCTTGAGCTTTTGTCCTGTAATCCTTTCTGCATAAGCATGATAATGCTTGAATGTCTTGAACACTTCTGATTTGTCCTTGATTACATATAAAGTAATCCATCTCGTTGCATCATCAACAAACAACACATAATATCTGGATCCATTTATGCTATAGTCCCTTGAAGGACCCCACACATCTGTATGAACTAACTCAAGCATGTTTGAATACTTGTATCCTGATTTGTTGTAAGAAATTTTGTGTGCTTTACCTAATTGACAAGCTTCACACTTGTACACCATGTGTTGCCCTTCAACTTTTGGCAAACCAAGCACCACATCATTCCTTGACATTTCCTTTATGGCTCTCTCATTGAAATGACCTAGCCTTTTATGCCATAGGTCTAACTCAGACATCTTTTGACTTCCATAAGTAAATAAAGCATGTCCCACATTACCTTGGACTTTGAGAGTAAACAACCTTCCTTCTTTTTTACCTGCAATTATGTTTCTTTATCCTTGATTTGGATCTTGCACATAGACACCATCATTTGTGAATCTGACTTCATATCCCTTCTCCACAATTTGCGCTACACTTATCAGATTTTTAGGAATAGTAGGAACATAAAGTACCTTGCTCAAGAGTGTACTTCCATTCTTTGTCTTCACTGATCCATTGCTTTCCACCTTATGCTTAGTATTGTCACCTGTTTGAATTGTATGTCCATTCACCTTTGCTTCGATATCAGTCATCAAGGATATATTGCCACTCAGATGATTGCTACATCCTAAGTCAATATAAAACACCCTTTGATCTTCTCCTACTGATTTATGAGTTTCATTCAAGATAAGAGTCATATCATCCTTCTGATCTGATGCATAGATATAATAATTGTTGTTGTAGGACTGAGATTGAAAGCTTCTTCCACCTCCTCTAGCATATGATGTCCTACCACCTCTTCCTCTGAGGCTACCTCTTTGGTTTCTGCCTCCTCTACCTCTTTGATTAAAAATATGATTATTGCTTCCACCATTTTGATTGTTATACCAACAATCATTTGCCAAGTGATTGGTTTTGCCACAAATCCAACAAGCTTTAGTATTATCTTTGTTCTTACCTCCTCTTCCTTCACCTCTGAAATTCATCTTTCCTTTTGTAAAGTTAGCTTGACTTGAGGTCCCTTCATCATCAGTTGACTGCTTCCCTTTGCCATTCTTTTTCTTGTCTTTGGAGTACATAGCTTGGCTTGCACTCCTATCATTGTCTCCCTTAATGTCCTGCTCAAAAGTTAGCATGTGTCCTAGCAATTGATTAAGATCAGGAGTAAAGTGATCAAGTGACAATTCTATCGACAATATGAAAGGCTTCCACTTCTCATCTCCTCTCAGACCTGTAAGTATTTTCCTTACCAACTTATCCTCTTCAATGTCTTCATCTACTGCTCCCAAGCTCTCTGCAATACCCTTCATCCTTGCCACATAATCAAAAATTGATTGTGAACTCTTCTTCTTAAAGGTTGTAAACTCTGCCCATAATGAAGACTTCCTTGACTTGGTTGTATTTTGGAAATGCTCTTCCAAGGAATTCCACACATCTGTTGCACTTTCCAATCCTCTGATGTGAGGTAGAAGATAATCATTTACAGCCATGTAAATGATGCTCCTAGCTTGAGCATCCTTTCTCATCCAAGTCTTCAAATTTGCAAGCTCTTCCCTAGTTGGAATACTAGGATCTGCAAACTCAGGCTTTTCTTCTTCTCGTGTAATGAATGCCATCAAATCTTTGCTCATGAGGTGTGCCTCCATCCTCATGGACCAAGCTGGATAGTTCTCCCTATCTAGCTTATCCATCTGCAAGCTTTCTCCCATCTTTTGATTTTTTGTATCTGCAATTACTATGATTTATGATAGTAAAGTGTACCTTTGATATGCAACTTCAATCTTTTTTTGATTCTTCGAACTCGTGCTTTATACTTGTGTAGATTATCTTTAAGAATTTGTCCTTGTCCACCTTCAATTAGAAGGAACTTCAATATCTGCAGCAGTCCGGACTTCCAATGCCTTTACTTCACTTGTATTGCACCTTCAGCTCTGATAGCACTGTTGGAGACTTCTTAATCTCCAAAGGTTTGATCTATATTGATCTAAGAACACTTCTATATCACTTATGGATCAAACTTTACACAAATATTATCTTCATTTATCAAAACTTTCACAAGCACTTCTCTGAGTGAAGAAATTCCTTCTTTAGAAAGTCTGCTTCAAAAATTGACTTCAATACCTACACATATCTTCAGATTTCTTCAAAGCAATGATGCACAAATCTCCACACTACCTTTTTTTCAATTATATCAACCATTAGTTCTTCAAAAGAATCCTTAAAACTTTAATTTGATCCTTAAGATCAAAGGTATGTCAAAAACTCTCTTCCAAAAATGGAGACTTTGACATGTTCAACTTCTTAAGTTGATTTCTCACAACACAAATCCCGTTTTGCTAAATGCTTTTAGCCATAGCTTCCTTACCTTCTAACTTAGATTTTGAATGCTCACTCATTAAAAACTTTACACTATGCACTGAGATCTAAGCAAAACATTGAAACGGAAAAGTGTGCGACTCTGAGAAGTCTATCTACAGATTCTACATACAAATGTTCCTATTGATCATACTCACAGTAGAAAAGGAGTTGGATCATAAAATTCTGAACATAGCTTCATTAGCTTCCAGATTAGATGTGCATGAAAAGATTTCTAATCCACATGATCAGACTGAGAGAAATGTATGAAATACCCATTGCTATTTTCTGAAGATGACTCTCTTCACATCTATCTCTATGACACTTGTCTTCTAATGACTCTCATACTTATTTCTATACATCATTGACTTATATACATATGGTTTTAGACTTATCCCGCATCTATTACATTACTCCTTATCATCCTAAGGAATATCTATACTCAAATTACAAGAATTTCCACCTGTAATGTACATATGTATACAAACTTCACCTCTGAGATCTCTTCACTTTCTCAAGTGTCTTCTTCCACTTCAATATGATCATAAGCTTGCTTCAAGATCTTTGTAATCACTAATATGTGATTGGTTTGTTCCAACAGTCATAACCGTAATGTGCTAGTACATTACTAGAACATTAGGGTTATGACATTCTCTTCTATATTTTTAACATTTCAGCTTGGTTCAAAAACGAAGTCCAGCATTGGTTAACTTGGTGGCCATAAGCATAGAACTCAAAGCCTTTGGAGAAATTTCGTGGATTCAACCATAGACATTCGATAACCCTATAAGTAAGGTCTTCAAATGCATTACTTTGAGAGATTTTGTACTCGTGCTTGAAATACTTATGAAGAAATGTTATCACTCGACTTAGATTATCGGGAAATCCATGAAAAATCTACGGATGACATGAGATTATCCCCAAGAATCCACATGGTTCTTTTATGTTTGATTATTAAGATCATCTCACTACATCATTAACTTAAGCTAGATCTTTATCTAAAAAATTAATTGTAACTTTTCAAGTATTTTTTTTTAA
This sequence comes from Ceratopteris richardii, assembly GCA_020310875.1. NCBI lineage: Eukaryota > Viridiplantae > Streptophyta > Polypodiopsida > Polypodiales > Pteridaceae > Ceratopteris > Ceratopteris richardii. The sequence goes on from CM035407.1 coordinate 34,007,325, forward strand.
ATATTTTATTTGCTTTTAAGGTAGACAATACAAAATTAAACATAAGAGGAATACGTAAACTCAAAATGGCTATACTGAGTGTAAAGTTATCTTCGAAATATAATATTTTTTTAGTTCCAGTATGCCCATCAGCATACCTTACTTCCATCTTTGCAGTCATTTCACTTTGTTCATATGAATGTCGCGCAAAGATCATGGTTATCAAGGATTCCGCTTCATCAGATTGATCCCTTGATCCTCCACAGCCGCAGTAAACCGTAACAGTTATAGATCTCTCATGCATTTCGAGACCATAGTCTTTCCTATTTAGAGAACTGAAATCTGTGAAAATATTTTATAGAGGTTGCCAGTTTCACTATGATGATTTTGATTTCCGAGTTATCATGTTCATCTTCTGAGTATCCGCAGGTGATATTGGATGACGATTGGCTTGGGAAACATTAGAAGCTGCAGGCTTTCGAGTTTTGTTTCGTTTGCAGTACACGCCCGTCTTAATCCTTTGATATGCTGTCCGTCATTTCTATACTTCGGGTACCACACTTGTTGCGAGGCAGAAGCCTGGGGGCAGGAGGAGGATTCGAGGAGGAGGCAAGAGAATCGCAGCGTCTATTCCAGGCCGCCCTCAATACGTTTATTACTGTATTTGCAGGATTTGCCTTATTGCGAATTTTACACGATTGTGCTTTACGCCTTCTACAACTTGTGAAATTGGAATTGCAAAAGATTGCTTCAGGTTCCCCAAAAATTATAAATCATCTAAAATCGTCGGCTTTTTCTCGTACCTTTTGAGTTCCCTGTCATACACATCAGGTGAAAGCCATGTGGTTCTGTCGTTTCATGTCTCTTCCAGGGGAACAATCAAACGGAGGCTAGAAAGACATCCTGAGCATTATCCTCAGAAGCATTAATTTTCACGCACATTAAAATCAAATAAACTCAGCAATTAGTGCAAGGAAGCCGTAACCAAACGAAACGCTGAAAAAATTTACAATATGGCCTTCATCTCATAGAGAAAGTCAAGATCTGATCACGACAATGTTGTATGGAATCGTTTCACTGAATACGTAATAAGTTATGCATGGTCGTGTTATAACAAAGTCACGCACAGGAAACTCCCCGAGGACGAAGACGAGAAGATAAAAGAAGAAGAGACAAATCATGATAAGAAGAAATTCTCGGAATGAGGAGATTGGAAGGAGTTTACTAAGTCGCAAACTGCAAATTGACGGTAATGTTTGATTATTTAAGGCAAGAAACAACATGCATACACGATAGAATCATGAGTAGATGCTGTCGTGGATTGAACGTGAAAACGCAACAAAAATATCAACGCAAAAGCACTTGTGAGACCGGAAAACCTGTCTGCGTATGTTCAGTTAGACGTTGGCACTAGAAAATTGAAGTTTCGCAAAAGGTTTTTGATTGATAGAAAGTTTTCAGAAGGTGGTCGCAAAGCGGATGCAGTTTCAGTTAGGAAACGGAAGAATCTGTCAGCTTGATTGCAAAGATCACGAGGGGAGTGGTCCATCGCTCAAAAGCAAGTTAGCTGTTCTTGCTTAAAAACGTGAAAGTAGCCTGCGTTTCAACCATTACCGGTTCCTAAAGCATATGCCAATAAGTTAAAGGAAAAGGCTGGTGTCCATCTCTGACCTTTGTCTTATGTTAAGTGTCATAAGACGCTCTAAACTTTGACAGGTTTTCGTTCTTCACATGGAGAATATACCAATGAGAAGGGATAACATTGAACGGAACTTGAAAGCCAGCTACTCATTAGCATGGATTAATGAATTTTTTTCTAAATCACAGATTCCAGTATCTTTTGTATCAAGTAGGATCTTTCCAAACGCTTCTCTCTCTCTCTCTCTCTCTCTCTCTCACACACACACACACACACACGCACATTGTGTACGGCTTTACAGTTTTGCAATCAACTTCACAAGTTGTACCGTATACAGATTTGTAACAGGTGTTACATATCCCATGACTTGAACTGTGTATGTATAGATTCAACTTCCAGTTAGAATCGGCAATACAAAAAGAGCAACTTTTCTCTCCAGTTATGTGGGTGGACAAAGACCAATATGAAAAATTTGTATTGTTTATCTAAAGGGCATCAACGCAGGCTTTATTTCAAGAGGTTTCAATATGCTGAAGAAGGAAGCTAAGTACTTACAAGAGATTTCTACTTCATTAATAAAGTGTTTTTTTCCGAGCATTGAATGTCGTAGTCCACATATTGTATTAACACAGATATTAAACTCTACAATATAAAAACTTTTACTTTAATGTTTATGTTCTAGTTCTCAGAAATTCTCAAAGTTTTTTTTTCTGAAAGTTATAAGAAATCAGAATAGATAGAATAACATTGAAATTCTCAAAGTCTTTTTTTCTTATAAATAGTGAGAATAACAATGAAAGTTTGGCGAGATGAGGGATTCCGTCAAATGGAAAATATGTATCTATGCAGCATGAAATGACAAAGGGAGTAACCTATTTTTCCATTTATCCATATTTATTGTCTGAAAGATCAGAAGAACAAGCTCAAATTCAAGAGGTTCCAATAAGCTCTACTTCAAGAGGCTCCAATATGCTGGATAGTTTACCCAAAAAGACCAGTGCAATAAGACCTCTAGTTCTTCAAGTAAGTCATTGTTGGTAGTAGAGAAAGAGGAAAGAAAAGAAGATTTCCTTTCGCTCCATACCATCATCTACGGAAAATTAATCTAAGAAAAATTAATGTATTCTTAGTGTAGTACGTAAACAGATAAGCATCTTATTGGGTTACACGTTTACATCAAATTTAAGGAAAACCCTCCCAAAGAGGAAGAGAAGTTCCATAGCAGCCCTAAGTCCCTTCACGCACATCATTACAAAAGTTTACTAATAAGGCATTGGGAGTGATGCTGCAAAAGAATAGATCAAACTTAAGTATAAGGTTTCCCAATGAATATGGAGTGACATCAATCCAAGAAGGTGTTGCATATAAATCTCACAAAAGAGATTCAGTCTACGCATGTTACAAGGCCTTTTGAAAAGATTTGGGGCATTATCACGTGTAGCACACAAGCCAAACTCATCTATCTAGCAAAAAGACTCTCTTCGACACGGAACATTAGGTGTCTCAAAACTTATTGCAAATGCACAGCTAGTACTATCTAAAAACAATTAAGATAGATTTCTACACACTTATAACTTCTATAGATTCTAGTGAGACATTTTCACATTAAAGAGATGAATAAAACTTGTATACTTCCCTTTTTTTACATCAAGAGCCCTAGCCTTTAACTAAAACGAGGCTTAGAATTGAAAACGACTCATTGGATTGACTCATTAATTTAAGGATTGAGGCTGACTAGAAAAATACGAGGCATGTTTGAACATGAGACCTTGGACTAGTATGATATTCAATTAATGAGATCTATCCCTTTCTCAAAATTTCACTATCGTATATGTATGTTGGGATTTGATCTCCCTTTGGATGATGTTGGTTGCAAACAGATTCTATTGCTTGAATTTTGGATGATCTAATGGTTGAGGGTAACCTCGAATACAAAAAAAGCACCTTCAAAATTAGCACCATTGGATGAATCCCTCATTGGATGACTCCTATTGGCTATACATGTGATCACCATCCCAAATCCACTTTGGCATTATGGGAATGTAAAACAATTTTGGGGATGAAAAGCCATACTGAAATGTTTTAATACTACTTTAAATAATTACATCAAATTCAATAAAGTATATCAAGAAATCATGCATTTAATCCTTAATTAGATAATTCAACACTCCTATAATTTAGAAATTTTCATGACATAAATAATAAACACACATGAACCATCATAGAGGTATTGATGAAAATTTTAAGGAAGTTAAGGATTTTTTTAAGTTCCCCATTTGAGATCATAGAAATATTACATGAAAAGCACCACCTTAGCAAATCTATCAACCAAATAGAAAGAACCAATTAACAAATATTGCACTGGTACTTTGCTAGTACTCCTTTTGCATCCTACCTTTCTAAAACTAAACTATAATATTTTACTGAAGATACTTTGTCATTAATAACATTTCAGAAACACATATCGATGCTTTGCATCAGCCAAAGATATAGAAAAGATGGCTCTTATGCTAAAACTTCAAATGCATAATGGTGGTAATGAATTCATGTAAAGTGGTTAGGGTATTGTCACATAACCGTTCCTTGTGGAACTCATTGCATGAGGGGAACGTGACATCATGGACACAAAGGAAACCATATTCAACCTTAGATTTCATATGAATTTCAATATTTCATGTTAGGTTCAGAATTTAGAGAAATTGATTCCATCGCATCTATAACATGCAAAAACCCTAAGATAGACTATCAATTTTCTTGATTTTGACACCCAAAGGTGTTGTTTTGACTTGATGGCATTATCAATGACATCATAAATTAATAACTATCCTTGACAAACTGCCTTTGGACACCTGTATAAGGAGGGCTTGGGCACTCTTATCCTCAATCTTGCCAATGCCTGTCTTGGGAGCTCAAGGATCATGATCACCAAGTAAGTACTTTCAAAGTTCAAGTTCGAGTTCTTGTTTTTTTCCTTATTCTAGTCCTCACTAGTCTAGTTTTTGGACATCCTGTACTCTTGTACTCTCATAGTATGAGATCTTGTCAAGTTATTTCTTGCAGCAATCCATCTCCCTCAAGGGAGTTATTGATATTTAGATATCATGTTTCATACCTATGGTCTGGGTTGTGGGATCTCTTATATTCTATCTAGTCTAGTTATCCACACCTCTCAATCCGAGGTTGTGGGACTTCTTGTATGAGCTAAATATTCTTATTATTTTCCCCATGTGGATAATATTGTAATTGAAAGTATAATTCTGAAATCTTGTTCTGTCTAATCAAAGGGAACAATCTAGTGCTCCCCTAATGGTATGTATGTATGTATGTATGTATGTATGTATGTATGTATGTATGTATGTATGTATGTATGTATGTATGCATGCATGTATGTATGTATGTATGTATGTATGTGTGTATGTATGTATATATGTATGTACGCACATGTGTGTGTATGTATGTATATAGGTATGTATGTATGTATGTATGTATGTATGTATGTATGTATGTATGCATGTATGTATGTATGTATGTATGTATTGTGGAGAAGTGTCACTCCAATACACGCAATACACACAACGGAAGTTAGAGAACCTCTTTTACAATCGGCCCTCTAAGACACATGCTTACTAAAACCTGATTCTGTCACACCTCAGACATCCCATGATTCTGAAAATTGGTCCACACACAATAGAATCTTATGGCTTTCTAGCAAGCTAAATAACAATCCATTTGGAGTTCATTTGAGTAGGTACTGGATTGCATAAAGATACACTACCTGTCATCTCAGGTTAAGCAAAAAACTAAGGTACATAAGAAATGTTCGGAGTTGCTACTTGAGAATTCTTTGATAGCAATATTTGGGATACAGAGAGGAGGAGAGATAATCTTTCTAACAAGATATCATTTGCAGTAAATGGATAAGTACATAGAGAGATATGATCTTCACAAGTGGCTCTATACTAAAAAGGTATACGGCCGAAATACCTTTGTGCCTTCTTGCATAGAAATGAGGTCCCTTTTGATATCCATTGGTGTGAGAATGACCAGCATATGCTTCTACAACATTTCTTTGTCATATCCACAAATTTTCACGTTGAATTGAGCTGTGTATATAGAGCTATGGGCATGGGACTTTTCACCTACCCTTGCATCTTCTCTCACCTCTTCACCTTTTGTCCTTCTATTTCCTTGGGTGACTTTTGGTGCTCCATATTACTCAATATGGATAAAGTCTTGCATTTTTCTAGTATTCAATCTCTCTATTTATATTTGGGCTTTTATCCAAATCATAAATACATTTGCCCTTTTTAATTCAACACTCTATTTTAAGGTTATGAGTGTGCCCTTTATATTTTTAGGGCCTAGCTTCATTCAGGGATTACAACAAATACATAAATAATGAAGAGGTAATAAATGAGAGGTCATTATGTTAAAAGCCTAGAAATTGGAGCTTGCACATGTTCCATAATTTTCAACACTCCCCCTCAAGCTGTGATTGGGAGTCCATGCTACTCTCCAATTCTTCTCCTCTTCACCTTTTGCTTCTTTTGCCCTCGTATCTCTTCCTTTGCTTGGTTGGTGATCTTCCATCTTGCTTTGAAGGTTCCTTGGCTTCTCTCCAGCTTCATGCTTGCTTCTTTGGCTCTTTTCAAGAGCTCTTCTTCAATCCCTAGCATAAACATGCTTCATTCAAACTCATAGAATGAAATGAGATCATCATCTTGGTTGTACTTATCATTGTTGCTTCACTCTCTTCCTCTTTGTTGTTCTCTCTTTGAGAATCTCTCTTCTCCTTTACCTTCATGGCTTCATGTCTTCTAGGCCTTGCATGCTTTGCTTTGATCCTCCTTTGTCGTGGGATCATCTTGAACTTTGCCTATGATTGCTCTTTGATCTCCTTTTGATGACATCATGGTTGTCATGCTTTCTTCTAGCTTGTCTTCATAACTTCTTTTGTACTTCATGATGGCTGCTCCTTGACTTCTAGGCACTCATTCAATGTAGGTGGCTTCTCCTCATGCTTTCAACTTACCTTTGATGGCTGCTCTTGCTCTTTGTTTGAGCCTGGCTTCTTCTCCTCCAAATATGAAATTTGGTTTGACTCCACTTTCTCTTCTTTGGACTCTTTTTGGATATTCCAATCCTTGTAAGCTAACTCCCCCTTGCTTCATAGTCTTTTGTCCATTCTTCATGGTTGATTTTAGACCTGCAAAATCAATAATGGGATCATCATACATGAACTCTTTCATGAGTTCCTCTTCATGTAAAGCATTTCTAGCTTCCACATCTTTCAAGCTTTCTTCATCATCTACAAAAAACACAAGAAATAGTGAATGTGATCAATGGTGCCTCTTGCACCTAACAAGGCTTTCCATTCCTCTTGGGATGGTCTTACTTGCCTTCACATAGGCTTGCCACTTCTCTTTGAATGGTCTTACTTGCCATAGGCTTGCCACTCTCTTTGGTGGTCTTACTTACCTCAACCTTTCACTAGACCTTCACTTGCTCTATGGTGCTTCTTGCACCTAACATAGGCTTGCCACTCCTCTTAGGATGGACTTACTTGCCTTTTACATAGGCTTGCCATTCTCTTTGAATGGTCTTACTTGCCATAGGCTTGCCACTCTCTTTGGTGGTCTTAGTTGCCTTATCCTTTGACGATACATTCACATGATTTGTGCTCGGAACTTACGAACACACACAATGTGTATTTTTTTCCTCAACAATTTACATCAGCCTTTAGATTTTCAAATGCACTTTTTTTACCTTCATTTACCTCAATCAACTTCAGCCATGTTGTCACAGTTCTCATGAGTGACTCTTCCTTCTAGCTTGCACTTTACTTGTTGCTCCTTGAAACTTTGGGGAATGTCTTCAAGTCCTTGTTGAGTCTTCAGCACTTCATGGCAGCCCTTTTGTTGGAGTCTTCTAATCCTTTTTGTTGGGAAGCTCAATCCTTGGCTTCACCTTTTCCACCTTCAGCTTGGGTTCCAATCTTCAAGTCTTCAAACTTGAAGTGGTTGACAAACATGTAGCTTGGGCTCCTTCCTTCACTTTGGCTCCAAGCTTTGCATCCTTCTTTCATCCAAGCTTTGCCCACCTTTGCTTTGGGCTTGTGTAAATAGGAGCATTGCATTCACTTGATGTATCTAAACTCAAGAATCAAATGCTTTTAGTTATCATAACATAAGCATACAAACATGCACTACAACAGATCGATGGTATACCGAGGTTTTTACCGAGGAAAATGAACGCGACTTAATTTGCCGCAACGCCGGTGTAAAGGTCGGTTTTCGCATCGGTACCAAAGAGTCGGTATATGTGCTGGTATATGCGTCGGTATAAGCATTGGTATATGCGTCCGTATATGCGTCGGTATATGCATCGGTATATGCGTTGATAATACCGACGTACATACCGAGGCTTCTACTGGAGGTACCATCACCTATACCGTCGCCTGCTGGGTGTACTGATGGTTATTCCGATGACACTACTGGGAGTACCGTCGCGTATACCGACGACCATACCTACAAAAATTTTTTTGGGCAGAGTGTTTTGTCTTTTGCTACAGCAACATTACCATGATGTTGCTTAACAAAAGACAATACACTCTGCCCAAAAAAAACCGAGTACATGTGATGTGTACTCTAATGACAACCGAAATATGATTTCATGAAACAAAGTATTATTGGACACAAAAGAGATAATCAGAATGAACTATGAACCATGTCCAAAAGAAGTTATATATTTCAATAATGAAGCATGTACAAGAGTGTGGCAAACCACTGTCATATATGACGCTTTTACAAAATGTGGCAAAGAAATGTATTGCCATATGAAAATCAAATACAAAATATTGGTCTTCCATTGCCATACACATGCAAAGAACGTTCCATATCAACAGTCTTGCAACAAAGAACATTAATGGAATGAGATAAATTCACATGAAAATTACAAACAACAAGTAAAAACCAAGTTTATAAATTAATTACCTCATCGCAAATGCTCCCATGAAACCACCGCACCACGTCCCTCCAAGTCCTCCAATAGCACAATCAACCCATGACTATATCCATAAGAATCCTCCATTCGTGTTGGAGGATGACCCATTGCTAGCTCTTAAAACAAATATAAAAAGATTGGAGAAACATAGATGAGAAATTTAACACAAATAAATTCAATAAATGAAATGGTACTTACAAACTCATGATGCATCGTATCATATCCGCCGCTGCCCAAATGTGATGGTCCAATCGTATCTAAACGTATGGCTGCGACATTTCGCTGCTGGTGATATCGATCAGGAGTCTATTACTGCTCGTCACGAATCATGTCCCACTCCTCAGCATCTAACCATACAGGCTTTGGTAAGCCTTCTCTGAATGCGTCACGTGCCTCCGATCGTTGATGGGACATGACCTCACGTGCGGTGTGCAGAATCCACTCTGAACTGACAATAGACTGTCCATTGGCTGGTCGGAACTCCTGGTAAATCGTCTGTGTGATATAATTCTTCCAATCTTTATCCTGTTCACTCCATTTCAGCATGATGGAGTGTCCAAACTGGATGAAGCAAAGCTGTCGTATGTGTGCACGCATTCCTTTGCTAGCCGCATCCATCAACGGAGCTCCATCTCGGATTTATATATATATTTATTTATTTATATATTCAGATTTTTTCCTTACGTAATCATATTCTTATATATTTAATTATATATATTTAATTAGATTATTTAAAACACTAGTTCTTTTTATATTTATTTATGTATATAATTATCTTATTTTATATATATATTTATTTATATATTCAGATTTTTTCCTTACGTGATCGTATTTTTATATATTTAATTTTATATATTTAATTATATATATTTAATTAAATTATTTAAACATTAGTTCTTTTTATATTTATTTATGTATATAATTATCTTATTTTATATATATATTTATTTATATATTCAGATTTTTTCCTTACGTAATCGTATTTTTATATATTAATATATATATATATATATTTAATTAAATTATTTAAACATTAGTTCTTTTAATATTTATTTATGTATATAATTATCTTATTATATATATATATATATATATATATATATATATATATATATATATATATATATATATATATATATATATATATATAGATATATATATATATATTTATATATTCAGATTTTTTTCGTATGTAATCCTATTTTTATATACTTAATTTTATATATTTAATTATATATATTTAATTAAAACCTTAATCTTAAAATTTTAGATCTAAAATATGTATATTTTTGTATGCATGTGTATCTACATGTAGTATTATATGTGTATGTGTATGTGTATGTGTGTATATATGTTATGTAGGTGTTAAAACCCTAAAACCCTAATTTTAAAGATTTAGACTTAAACCTGAAATACTAAAACCTAAATACTTAACCACCAATAAAAATCTAAGCACCTAATCCTAAAACCCTAATCATATTTTATATATATATCATATTTTTTTTCTTATTTTTCTCTATATTTTTCCTTAATATAAATATAATTGAGTGATATGTATGTCTAAACCCTAAAACCCTAATCTTAAAGACCTAGACCTAAAATATGTATATTTCTGTATACATGTGTATATACATGTATATATGTATTATATGTGCATGTGTATGTGTGCATATATGTTATGTAAGTGTTAAATCCCTAAAACCCTAATCTTATAGATTTAAATCTAAAAT
>CM035407.1:34022674-34032674 GCA_020310875.1 Ceratopteris richardii
GTGTATGTATGCATATGTGTATATATGTGTGTGTATGTATGTGTGTATGCATGTGTGTGTATGATGCATGTGTGTAAATTTATATGTGTGTGTATTCATGCATGTGTGTATATGTGTGTGTGTGTGTATGTAAGCATGCATGTGTATAGGTGTGTGTATGTAAGCATGCATGTGTGTACATGTATGTGTGTATGTATGCATGTGTGTACATGTATGTGTGTATGTATGCATGTGTGTACATGTATGTGTGTAAATGTGTGTGTATGTGTGCGTGTATGTATGCTCTATTTTCCTATCTCTATCTTCCTTTCTTTCATTATTCTTTATCTCTCACTCTCTCTCTCTTCTCTCTCTTTCTCTCTCTCTCTCTCTTTCTCTATCTCTCTTTCTCTCTCTCTTTCTCTCTCTCTCTCTGTCTCTCTCTCCTCTTCTCTCTCTATCAATAGAGAATAAAACAATCACTTACAAGTATGCCCCTCTTTTGGATCGTTGTCGTCAAAGCATAATGTATGTCGTCTATCATCCAATTCCAAACAATCGACGCCAAAGAACTTCTGCAAAATTGAAGAAAAGAGAAATTATAAAACCTAAAGCATAGAGAAACACAAATGCTAACAGTACGCGCAGCAGTTACCAAGATGTGAGATCTAAGCTGAGAGAGAGAGTGTGTGTGTAGAGAGAGAGAGATCTGTGTGTGTGTGTGTGTGCATAAGACAATGCAGGTCGCAATTTGATTCGCGCACGCAAGTTCGACAGAAGACCAACAGTATTCAAACACGCGCAAAAATGTGAAGTTTTGCTCTTGGGTTCGCGGTATGTTTAAAAGTCGCCGCCGGTATGGCCCTTGATATACGCGTCGGTAGTTCCCAGTAAATTACCGACGCTCATACTGGCGCCTATACAGACGCACATACCGACGCACATACCGACGCCACACCCACGATCCGTTTAAACGGTCATACCGACGGTCACTTGACTGTCGGTATCTCCAAGTCACATTTTCCTAGGCCCATACCAACGCCGACTGCGACCATCGGTATATGCAGCGTCGGTATGCCCCTCATATGTTGTAGTGATGCTTTTTAAAATTTACCTCAATAGGTTTTATCCACAAAAAGATACATCCACAAATTTCATACATGGCAGCCTTGCATCTTAGCAATCTTCATCGTATCCAAACATGCATTATTTTAGCTCATGTATGGCTAAACATGACCAAACTTTAAAGCATAAATATCATGCCAAAAAATTCACATAAGCATGTATACAAATCAACCATCATTTGAGCATATATTCAGCTCACTTATGCTAGCTCACATGGCTACATAGACTTGATGGAGTGTCCAAACTGGATGAAGCAAAGCTGTCGTATGCGTGCATGCATTCCTTTGCCAGCCGCATCCATCAGTGGAGCTCCATCTCGGATTTATATATATATTTATTTATTTATATATTCAGATTGTTTCCTTACGTAATCATGTTTTTATATATTTAATTTTATATATTTAATAATATATATTTAATTAGATTATTTAAAACACTAGTTCTTTTTATATTTATTTATGTATATAATTATCTTATTTTATATATATATTTATTTATATATTCAAATTTTTTCCTTACGTGATCGTATTTTTATACATATAATTTTATATATTTAATTATATATATTTAATTAAATTATGTAAGCATTAGTTCTTTTTATATTTATTTATGTATATAATTATCTTATTTTATATATATATTTATTTATATATTCAGATTTTTTCATTACGTAATCGTATTTTTATATATTTAATTAAATTATTTAAACATTAGTTCTTTTAATATTTATTTATGTATATAATTATCTTATTATATATATATATATATATTTATTTATTTATATATTCAGATTTTTTTCGTATGTAATCCTATTTTTATATACTTAATTTTATATACTTAATTATATATATTTAATTAAAACCTTAATCTTAAAATTTTAGATCTAAAATATGTATATTTTTGTATGCATGTGTATCTACATGTAGTATTATATGTGTATGTGTATGTGTGTATATATGTTATGTAGGTGCTAAAACCCTAAAACCCTAATTTTAAAGATTTAGACTTAAATCTGAAATACTAAAACCTAAATACTTAACCACCAATAAAAATCTAAGCACCTAATCCTAACACCCTAATCATATTTTATATATATATCATATTTTTTTTCTTATTTTTCTCTATATTTTTCCTTAATATAAATATAATTGAGTGATATGTATGTCTAAACCCTAAAACCCTAATCTTAAAGATCTAGACCTAAAATATGTATATTTCTGTATACATGTGTATATACATGTATATATGTATTATATGTGCATGTGTATGTGTGCATATATGTTATGTAGGTGTTAAATCCCTAAAACCCTAATCTTATAGATTTAAATCTGGAATATGTATATTTTTGTATGCATGTATATCTACATGTATGTATGTATTATATGTATATGTGTATGTGTGTATATATGTTATGTAGGTGTTAAAACCCTAAAACCCTAATTTTAAAGATTTAGACTTAAGTCTGAAATACTAAAACCTAAATACTTAAACACCTATCAAAATCTAAACCCCTTATCCTAAAACCCTAATCATATTTTTATATATATTTATTTATATATTTAGATTTTTTTTCTTATTTTTCTCTATATTTTTTTTTAATATAAATATAATTGAGTGATATGTTTGTCTAAACCCTAAAACCCTAATCTTAAAGATCTAGATGTAAAATATGTATATTTCTGTATACATGTGTATATACATGTATATATGTATTATATGTATATGTGTGTTTGTGTATATATGTTATCTATGTATTAAAACTCTAAAACCCTAATCAGAAAGAATTAGACTTAAATCTGAAATACTAAAACCTAAATACTTAAACACCTATCAAAGTCTAAACCCCTAATCCTAAAACCCTAACCATATTTTATATATATATTTATTTATATATTCAGATTTTTTTTCTTATTTTTCTCTATATTATTTCTTAATAAATATAATTGAGTGATATGTATGCCTAAACCCTAAAACCCTAATCTTAAATATCTAGACCTAAAATATGTATATTTCTCTATACATGTGTATATACATGTATATATATATTATATATGTGTATGTATGTGTAAATGGTGTAAAAACCCTAATCCTATTTTTATATATTTGATGTAAAGAAAACTTCAAAATAAATATAGGATTATATGTTTGTATGTATGCATGTGTGTATATATGTGTGTGTATGTATGCATGTGTACATGTGTGCGTGTGTATGTATGCATGTGTATACATGTGTGTGTATGTGTATGTGTGTGTATGTAGGCATGCATGTGTGTGCACATGTGTATGTATGCATGCATGTGTGTGTATGTGTATGCATGTGTATACATGTGTGTGTATGTGTATGTGTGTGTATGTATACATGCATGTGTGTATATATGTGTGTGTGAATGTATATGTGTGTATATATGTATGTGTGTATATGTGTGTGTGTGTATGTGTATGTATGCATATGTGTATATATGTGTATGTATGTATGTGTGTATGCATGTGTGTGTATGTATGCATGTGTGTATATGTGTATATGTGTGTATGCATGCATGTGTGTATATGTGTGTGTATGTATGCATGCATGTATGTATATGTGTGTATATATGTGTGTGTGTATGTATGTGTGCATATGTGTGTGTGTATGTGTATGTATGCATATGTGTATATATGTGTGTGTATGTATGTGTGTATGCATGTGTGTGTATGTATGCATGTGTGTAAATTTATATGTGTGTGTATTCATGAATGTGTGTATATGTGTGTGTGTGTATGTAAGCATGCATGTGTGTATAGGTGTGTGTATGTAAGCATGCATGTGTGTACATGTATGTGTGTATGTATGCATGTGTGTACATGTATGTGTGTATGTATGCATGTGTGTACATGTATGTGTGTAAATGTGTGTGTATGTGTGCGTGTATGTATGCTCTATTTTCCTATCTCTATCTTCCTTTCTTTCATTATTCTTTATCTCTCACTCTCTCTCTCTCGTCTCTCTCTTTCTCTTTCTCTCTCTTTCTCTGTCTCTCTTTCTCTCTCTCTCTCTCTCTCTCTCTCTCTCTCTCTCTCTCTCTCCTTCTCTCTCTATCAATAGAGAATAAAACAATCACTTACAAGTATGCCCCTCTTTTCGATCGTTGTCATCAAAGCATAATGTATGTCGTCTATCATCCAATTCCAAACAATCGACGCCAAAGAACTTCTGCAAAATTGAAGAAAAGAGAAATTATAAAACCTAAAGCATAGAGAAACACAAATTCTACCAGTACGCGCAGCAGTTACCAAGATGTGAGATCTAAGCTGAGAGAGAGTGTGTGTGTGTAGAGAGAGAGAGAGATCTGTGTGTGTGTGTGTGCACAAGACAATGCAGGTTGCAATTTGGTTCGCGCACGCAAGTTCGACAGAAGACCAACAGTATTCAAACACGCGCAAAAATGTGAAGTTTTGCTCTTGGGTTCGCGGTATGTTTAAAAGTCGCCGCCGGTATGGGCGCCAGTATGGCCGTCGATATATGCGTCGGTAGTTCCCAGTAAATTACCGACGCTCATACTGGCGCCTATACCGACGCACATACTGGCGGGTGCGGGCCACACCCACGATCCGTTTAAAACGGTCATACCGACGGTCACTTGACTGTCGGTATCTCCAAGTCACATTTTCCTAGGCCCATACGGACGTCGACTGCGACCATCGGTATATGCAGCGTCGGTATGCCCCTCATATGTTGTAGTGATGCTTTTTCAAATTTACCTCAATAGGTTTTATCCACAAAAAGATACATCCACAAATTTCGTACATGGCAGCCTTGCATCTTAGCAATCTTCATCGTATCCAAACATGCATTATTTTAGCTCATGTATGGCTAAACATGACCAAACTTTAAACCATAAATATCATGCCAAAAAATTCACATAAGCATGTATACAAATCAACCATCATTTGAGCATATATTCAGCTCACTTATGCCAACTCACATGGCTACATAGACTTGATGGAGTGTCCAAACTGGATGAAGCAAAGCTATCGTATGCGTGCACGCATTCCTTTGCCAGCCGCATCCATCAGCGGAGCTCCATCTCAGATTTATATATATATTTATTTATTTATATATTCAGATTTTTTCCTTACGTAATCATATTTTTATATATTTAATTTTATATATTTAATTTTATATATTTAATAATATATATTTAATTAGATTATTTAAAACACTAGTTCTTTTTATATTTATTTATGTATATAATTATCTTATTTTATATATATATTTATTTATATATTCAGATTTTTTCCTTACGTGATCGTATTTTTATATATTTAATTTTATATATTTAATTATATATATTTAATTAAATTATTTAAGCATTAGTTCTTTTTATATTTATTTATGTATATAATTATCTTATTTTATATATAGATTTATTTATATATTCAGATTTTTTCCTTACGTAATCGTATTGTTATATATTTAATTATATATATTTAATTAAATTATTTAAACATTAGTTCTTTTAATATTTATTTATGTATATAATTATCTTATTATATATATATATATATATATATTTATTTATTTATATATTCAGATTTTTTTCGTATGTAATCCTATTCTTATATACTTAATTTTATATATTTAATTATATATATTTAATTAAAACCTTAATCTTAAAATTTTAGATCTAAAACATGTATATTTTTGTATGCATGTGTATCTACATGTAGTATTATATGTGTATGTGTATGTGTGTATATATGTTATGTAGGTGTTAAAACCCTAAAACCTTAATTTTAAAGATTTAGACTTAAATCTGAAATACTAAAACCTAAATAGTTAACCACCAATAAAAATCTAAGTGTTTCAAAAAATGAGTTCCCCTATTAGAAACTATTTCCAAAGGAAGTTCGTACCGAGGAAAGATTTCATTATGAAGTTTCCTCACTAATATTCATGTTGTAGCCTGTTTCGTTGCCCAAGCTTCCACCCATCAAGTGTAATAATCTATACAGGTCAAAATATACAAGGCTCCCATTCACACTGTTAGTGTTTTGATTAGACCTATAAAGTCTAGGCCCCATTTTAGGTAAGGTTCTAATAGAAGGATTGCTAGTTCGTTGACACAGATAACAATTCCATACTCTTTGTTAAACATCTGCATACATAGTAGGCCACCATAGTCCGGACTGCTGAATTTTGCGGACCATAATTAGATGAATAAAATGCCCACCGACCTCACCTGCCTCACCTTTCATAATGACTACCGACACCTCATGTGGAGGTAGGCAGCATAACCAAATTCTGATTGGGTCCTTGTGGTACAATTGTCCCATAATAATAGTAAACTTGTGACTTCGAAGTCAAAGTTTGTTCCTTGCTGGTGACCGCAAATAAGATGGAGCCATGCCATTTTATAGAAAACTTAACATTTCTTTGTACCAAGTAGGGGAAGTCTAAGGAGCATTCTCGATTTCATCCATTGTAAAGACTTCTGCATCTGGGAGAGTATCATCAACACCTTTGGGGGGTTCTCCATGATCAATGTGAGAAACAAAATTTTCAATGGCATGACTTGGGCAGGGGCAATGAACAATGTTGTACTGAAATTCTTGCAACAAAAGGACCCGCCTGGCAAGCCGTCCAAGAAAGTTTTACTGCTTCACCAAATATAGCAAAGCATTATGATTTACATGGAAGGTGAATGATTGATGCCACAAATAATGTTGAAACTTCGTTATGGAATAGATAAAACCTAAGCATTCCCCTTCTGTAGTCAAGTAATTCTACCTTGTTGTTGTTAATCACCAACTAGCATAATAAACAGGGAAGAACTAGCTATGGTCTTCCTTTTGCATAAGGACACTCCTAATAGCTTTGTTTGAAGCATCCACAAACACATGGAAAGGCTGTTTCCAGTGTGGAGCTTTGAGAATAGGTCTTGTGGCTAACATCTTCTATAATCGTCCAAAAGCAGTTTGTGCTTCCTCTGTCGACACAAATTCTGCTAGTCGGATGTGCGCTAGCTTGTTCAATGGGATGACAGTATGGGTCAATCCTTGCAGATGTTGGTTGTGCCAATGGACCTGCCCCAAGAATCGTAAGACCTCCTTTGAGTTTTACGGTGCTGGGATTTGCAGTATAACTTGAACTTTATCGGATCAATTGCGATGCCTTTTTCTAAAATAAGGTGACCGAGCATTTTTTCACACTTGACTGCAAATGTAGATTTATTAGGATTCAAGAAAAGATGTACCTATCTGCAAGAATCAAAGCAAGTGCATAAATGTTCCAAATGCACAACCATCTTGCCAAAAATGTAGAAGTCTAAAAAATGTGCATTAAATATGTAATCTATGGAGCAAATATTTGTTGCATACACCAATAGAAATTGCTTGGTGTGTTGTGTAACCCAAAAGGCATGATTATACAGGTGAATACTCCCTAGTTTGTAATGAATGCTATTTTGGGTATATCTGCTTGAATTATTCGAACTTGATTGTATCTACTAAAACCATGGAGGAACGAATACATTTCTTGACCTACTACCTCACCGAGGATGCTATTCAAGAATGGTAGTGGAAATGGATCGGATATGGTTGCTGCATTTAGTTATCTATAATCCACACAGATACGTAATTGTTTGTTCTTTTTCGGGATGATAACGATGGGAGAGACCCATTCCGGGTTCTCAATAGGTACAATAACTCATGCTTCACCTGCTTTGCAAAGTTGGGATTCATCCTCTATCACTGCTGCATGATTGGGGTAGCATCTGGTTTAAGCAAAATGTGGTGATGATACACTTTGGATCAAGACCTTCATGTCACCATATGTCCATGCAAAGACATCTTTGTATTGTTGTAGGAGAGCTATCAGCGCCATCCAGAATTCGAGAGCAAGCTCCAAATAGATTCGGAAACGCTTTGGGTCTTCCACACTGCCAAGATTCACTACTTTCAAAGAATTGTCCTCAACCCAAATTTTCCCAAATTCTATGGGATCTTTTATCACTAGGTCTACAATATTCTCTTCGTCTAATTTATAGGTTTTGTGCAGAGAGCGGCTGCCATGGTGTCCCAGCTGGGGCTGATGATTGCATTGACATGCACCACCCCGAAAGATAGTAGACCTCAATTTGCTTCTAGAAACTATAGCTCTTCATCTTCCTCGATTCCATCCAGCATATGCGGAGGTTCTGCCAATATAGGTGTGCTTCGCAAGACAATATTTCTCTTCTTCTAATGGAACCAAAAATTTGACATGCCCTTTCCTAAATGTGATAGTCTTCTCATCCCAATTTTGGCAGACTTTAGCATTTCTTAACCAAGGTCTTCCCAATACCAAATTATAATATAGATTCGGCCCTTTAAGCTATAGCATTACAAATGTAATATTGAATAGCATTTAAGAAATTTTGATGGGGATGTCTTTAATCAGGCCCACCGGCTGCACTCGAGATAGATCTACCATCGAGACAGAGAATGGGGCTAGATCCATCCTGCTCCAACCCACTTGTTTATATGTAGTTGTAGAGGTGATGTTAATACTAGACCCACCATCAATGAGAACCTTGGGGATGGCTTTATTTTTATATTTGACTATAATTGTAGGAACTACATAGTCTACTATTCTATCTAGAACATATTTTACCATCGAGACCAAAGGTTTTAGACTCAAAGATGGCAAATATCTTTCCTGTAGTTGCTAATAATTGCTTCTGAAGCATTTCTTTTGAAGGACATTTGTCTATCAAAAATTCCTACAACATTTCTTTTCAAGGACATTTTTCTATAAAAAATTGTGGCATTGTGGGTCTGAAGTCTGATGCGTATTGTTCTACCGTTCCTTTCTGCATCCTATACTAGAGCATAGCATAGAGCTCTAAAATGCTCTTGGCGGTCCGAGGTCGCTCTAAGAAAGCCTCTTTTTCCTCTTTTGTAGGTTGAAAAATAATCTGGAGGGTCCTCGATAAGCCATTTCACTACATCGCCCACCAGCATAGCTTGGAATACCTCAAACTTATGTTTATCATCTTATAAGTTATGATGATTAGAGATATATTGATTTTCGAATGTGCATACGTGCACATCTGGGTCTTCATCTATTCTTCTAGAAAAATGAGTATAAATAAACCCCAACAATTGATTTCCTTGCACCAAAGGGTTTTCAAGCTTCTGTAAGGTACCAAATTGAGTCAGAGGAACTAGTGCGAACTCCAACTCTGGCGAGGGTTCGTTACCACCACTTTGGCCTGATTCCATAAGGTATTGTTCTTCCTGTTGATGGCTCTCCTGGTTGGTTCCATTGGATTCCCCTTGCCACAAGACCTTGAGTAGCTGCCATCTCTCCACTCAAAGATCTAGTCCTTCAAAAGCTTCGGAGATAAAACTGCATTTTCCACCCAATACTGCACTTCTTCTAGAATGCTAGCTACATCCTCAAGGGAAATATCTTCAAGTTTTAATGTTGCTATGGTCTGATTAACGAATTTTTCTAAATACTCGTGATGATAGGTCTTTTCAACTACTCCTTAGCGCTTTGCAATGACATCAATCCACTTTGTGCTGTAATTTGTTACCAACCCCATCCCATCGTGGTCACCAAATGTTGTAGAGGGGTTGGTCCTCCCTACAACAATGATATATATATATATATATATATATATATATATATATATATATATATATATATATATATATATATATATATATATATATATATATATATATATATATATATATATATATATAGAGAGAGAGAGAGAGAGAGAGAGAGAGAGAGAGAGAGAGAGAGAGAGAGACCTCAGAAAGTAACTGTAGAGGAGGTATTGGGGTGTCTACTTCTAGCAAGAGATGGAAATATGCACTTCTAGTACTTCACCTACTCAAGGGAGGTTCTCGTTAGGGAAATATACCC
>CM035407.1:34037674-34040174 GCA_020310875.1 Ceratopteris richardii
GCTCCTTCAATATTTGCTTGGTCCTTCCACCCAACCTTCTTTTCCTCCTCCTTATCCTGGAGTCCTTCTTGTTCCTCTCTATGGGTTGCTCCCGCTTGTCTGGCTCTAGTCATCATGGGCATTGAAGAAGAAGAAACAACATAAGACTGAGTGGTCATACCTTCCACTCGTGGGGAGACTGCAATCATGTGAATCAGAGTGGGGTGGCTTCTTGGGAAATCTTTGGTATACTGATCCTTGGCCTCTCGACAATGCTGACAAGGAGGTGCATCTTCTGGAAGGGAACACCTATTTTGCATATGGCCATATTCACCACACCGATAACACATAAATGGCCTATTATATCTAGGCTTCGTTGTACGATTCTCCTCTCTATTAGGTGCATTTGAAGTACTAGCATAATATGAATCCAGAGCTTGAGGGTTACCTCGTTGTTGTGTACCCTTGAGGTAGTAATAGTCTCTAGCTTCATGGCCGTCCTTTCCACAAAATTGACAACTTACCCTGTTAGGACAATTAGCATTGGAATCTCCATTGTTGTTACATATTTTACACCAAATCTATCTTCTTATATCTTGAGTGGTCCACAAATCTTCTAACTCGCGACAAAGTTGGGCTACTTCATCATCCGTGCGACACAGTGGTGGCAAGACCTTCTCTTCTTGGTGATTTTCTTGCATTCTCAATGCCTCCAGTTCTTTCCTCAGTTGCCCAATAGGGACTAGTTCTACTACATAATTTGGTTGTGTTTCCCCTTCGAAATGTTACCTAGCTTCTTCAATGCGTGATGCTGCTACAACAAAATCATTAAGGTTTGCATCCAATCTAAGAGACTCACGGAGCTTCTGCTATGATGACATGGGTAGAGCTTTTTCTATCCATTTTTTAACCAAGAAATCAACTCGAGCATGTGGGAGACGTGCAACAAGTGCTTTTGTCCTAGTGTGAAGTTCATGAAAATATTCACCTTATCTTAGCCTTGGGTTCTCTAGTTGATCTAGAGCTCTTTCCGAGGAGTCACTTGGTTGAAATGTCTGTGAGAACGCCGTCTTCAAACCCTCCCATGTAGCAAATTGGCCATCCGCATATTGATTGTACCATTTGTCAGCAAGGCCTTCCAATGTGGATGGGAAGAGCACTAGCATTGCATCCTCTCTATTATGTAGACCTCGTCCACGGCATAGGGAGATGAATCTCCTCACATGATCATCAACATCCTCATAAGCTTGTCCCTTAAAGGTGGGGAACATGATATTCTAGAGAATAAGTGAGAGAGATCCTCCATTGCCACTGGTGTTTCCTCTGACGTATCTAGGGAGAAGTCCAATGTTCTCCTATGCTTTTCCTTTGACAGTGGTGTCGCACCCCGATCAATAGATAAATTCAATGAGGGTAGAGGGGAGCTAGTCTCACTATTCGAAAGTAAAGATGATTTTTTAAGGATCCTCTGTACACAAAGAGGCTCCTTATCTGCATGAGTATGGGTCATGTACCTACTTGCAAGATGCAATAGGGGAGAAAATAAAGGAAAAGGACTATTTACTATGCTCAGGGCCTCTCACAGAAATGCAAGTGTCCCACCATGCGTGCCAAACTATAGAGGAGGTACTGGGGTATCTAATTTTAGCACGAGACGGTGATATGCACTTCGAGTACTTCACCTACTCAAGGGAGGTTCTCCTTAGGGAAATATACCCTTTAACATTTCTGTGAGCAGGCAGGTCTCAACAATTGCACAGTAATGTAGACACTCAAAATGACAAATGACAATTGTGAAGGATGGATCCGAATAGATCATTACAATCTAGACAAAAGAAATGCTTCAAAAATTGATATTTTGTGCTAACATGTCAACCGAGAACTAACAGAATCAATACAAGATATTCGTCCAATCAAATGAATACAAGTAGATGAAGACTTGCACTAATTAGTACACAAGTATGAGGATTTGCTCTATGGGAAAGAGCACAGAAATACCACTAGCTCACACTGAATGGCAAAACCAAATCACCTCTTCACACTAAAGTACTATCAGCCCTCCACTGGGAAGCCCACGATCTGTATCCTCACCACAGAGTGACTTCCTACAGTAGGCTTGTAGCCGCAGAGTGCAAAGAGAAGAGCAAAACAGATGTTGTAAATGAGCCCCATTCCTCCCCCTCGAGTGAGTGCTACTCCATTGCTTTTGTAGGCTCCAATAGGCCAAGAGGTCCTTGCCAATTTCGCACGTTCATTGAATATGCGCTGATTGATTGCCCCAAAATTGGAGGGGTAGATCAAGTATGGTACTGGCCACCAACTTTAAATTAGATCCTCAAAAATAGGCCGTTGCCACGAATGGTTGGCAACAACAATCATTTATCCACTTACACTTTTACCACTTCCACTTTTACGATCACTTTTGCATGCAAGCTGAGATCCTCATTTACATGCCGCTCGTGATTTTTGAATGACTCTCAGAAGCACATCCTTCACATAATTCTTGTAGTAGCTTTTGACC
>CM035407.1:34045174-34078196 GCA_020310875.1 Ceratopteris richardii
TTCACAATGAGGAAACTGAATTTGAACCCCACCAAGATGGCACCATTCACAGTTACACTAGCATATCAACATCGGGTTGCACCACTTGGCACTATTGAAAAGGTACTGATGATAGTATAGGGTTGTTTTTTGGTTCTAGATTATGTTGTTATTGCACTTCCACAGGAGACTTCTTACCCTTTACTCCTAGGGAGGCCTTGGCTAAGCCAAGCAAAAGCTTTGCAAGATTGGGGGAAAAATAAACTATGGATTTCAACAAACACCAATAGCCAACTGCAACTGCATTTGGAAGAAGGATTCGACTCAGGGAAAACTACTGGGTATACTGTGGACACTCAGGTAATGCTCTCTTTACCCCAAGAAGAAGATACATTATTGAATTGGATGACAGAAAGTACAGAGTGTTGCACAGTGGAAATGAATGGAATAGAGGAAGAAATTGCAGATGAAGGAGTTGTAGAAAAAGGCCATGAAGTTCACAAGGAATTAGAGAATGGGAATTTGCAATTAAATACAAACTTTGAGGGGGCATCAAATATAAAAGTATTAGGGAAGGAAAGTTATGAGCCTAAATGTAGAGAAGATCTTCCCTTTTCAGATATACCTCAAGGGTGGACTAGAGAACATATTGCAGAATATACACTAAATTCCACTCCGGCATACAGTCGGGATGATTCCTCAAGTAGGACTAGTCTTGAAACACTTGTTCAAGAAGTAAATCTAGGAGATGAAGAGAATCCTCAAGTAGTGCACTTGGCCTCCTGGCTATGGCATTCTCCCCCTTTACTGCAGAAGGTAAGTTCTTTACTTTTTGCTTATAAAAATGTCTTCGCATGGTCCTAGAAAGATCTAACAGGGATACCAGAGGAGCTTGGATTACACCGAATACCCTTAGTTGAGGTAGCCGCGCCTGCAAGAAGTAGGCCATATCGACTCAATCCAAAGTATGTAGAGGCGGTAGAGTAAGAAATTACAAAACTAGAAGAAGCAAGTATAATTGTTCCAGTAGAACATTCCAGGTGGCTTTCTTCCATGGTTATTGTACCCAAGAAAAATAGTGGAAAAATAAGAGTTTTGTGTTGATTTTCGTGCCTTGGATAAGGTAACTGTTCAAGATGGATTTCCTCAGCCCTTCACAGCGCAAGTACTTGAGGAAGTAGCCGAGCACACTTTGTATAGCTTCTTGGAGGGTTTTAGTGGCTACAATCAGATAGTGATCCATCCTGATGATAGGGAAAAAACAACCTTCGTTACTCCATGGGGCTCTTATGTCTATACCCGCATGGCTTTTGGTTTGAAAAATACACCAGCTTCATTTAATAGAATAATGTATCTGATATTGGGAAAGTGGTTAACAACCTTTCTGTGCATTTTCATGGATGACATTTCAGTGTTTTTAGGCACAGATAGAAGAGCAGCAGTTCAGGATTTCCATGATCATTTGGAAAATCTAAAGGAAATCTTTGAGCAATGTCTCAAAATAGGTTTGAAGTTAAATCCTGCTAAATGTCACTTTTTGGTCACTAAGGGCACTCTTCTTGGTCACATAGTATCTGCTGAAGGGATAACAGTGGACCCTACAAATGTTACTGCTATCCTTTCTATGCCTATTTCACAAACTCCAAAGGAAGTGCAAAGTTTTTTGGGTCATGCAGGATACCATAGAAGATTTATACGAATGTACTCAGAAATAGCTAAACCCTTGTCAAGGCTTACGAGTAAAAAGGTCGCTTTCTCATGGAGTCCTGAAGCTGAGAAAGCATTTTGTGAACTAAAATTAAGATTATGTACTGCTCCGCTCCACTTTTAAGTGTTCCTAAATGGTCGTTGAAGTTTCATGTGCATATAGATGCTAGTCTTCATGTTGTTGGTGCAGTTTTGGCTCAACCATCATCACATAAGATTGATAGACCTATCTCCTATGCTAGCAGGCTACTTACCAAGGTAGAAAGAAACTACAGTACGACCGAAAGGGAAGGTTTGGCTATTGTATTTGCTCTTCAAAATTTTCAGCATTACCTTCTCGGTGTACATTTTATAGTCATATCTGACCATCAGCCTTGGAAGTACTTGATAAACAAGCCTACAGTGGCTGGAAGGGTCTCGCGATGGTTACTCCTGTTTCAATAATTCAACTTTGATATTCATATTAAGTTAGGAAGAAAGCATGGCAGATCAAGTATCCCAGACCAGAATGAATGAGAAGGCAACATCTATTAATGATGAATTGGTGGATAGCAATCTCTTCCTAGTAGCAACTCAAACTCATTGGTATGATGGAATTCTCAATTTTCTTACTACTGGAAAACTCCTAGAGCATTTGATACCGATAGAAAAAAGAAGATTACTCCTTAAAACCAAAGCATACTCACTCATAAATGGGAATTTATATAGATATGTCAGGATGATATCTTCAGAAAGTGTGTTTATCTAGAGGAGGTAAACCTTTTGCTTGAGGCAGCACATAATGAAGGGCATCAAAAGGGGGAAGATTTGGCTCATAAAATCATCCACAAAGGACTATGGTGGCCTCATATCTACCGGGATGCGATCAAGTTTGCTTAATAATGCCACATTTGCCAGAGATGTGCTCCTACACCAACCAGATTGAATTTCCAACCATTAGTCATATCTACAAGATGGCTTCCATTCGAATGATGGGGTCTTGATTTCATAGGACCGATTAGTCCAACTGGTCAACTTGGGGGTAAGAAGTATATTCTGATGGCCACATGTTATGCAACTAAAATGGATAGAGGCTAAAGCTATTATGGACTGCATAGCCTTAACAGTAGCTAAGTTTTTATATAAACGTATTTTATCAAGATTTGGTTGCCCAGTGGAAATCACTAGTGATAGAGGCACACATTTTGTAAGTCAATTGCTCCAATTTATATTTGACAGGTACAAGGTTTTTCATAAAAAGTCATATGCCTACTATCCAAGGGTGAATGGCCAAGCAGAAAGCTCCAATAAGATTTTGATTGGATTGCTTCACAAATTATCTTTTGATTATCAAAGCTTCTGGCCACAAGCATTGATTGGTGAAATTTGGACTTTCCGAATGACAAGAAGGGGAACTACTGGTGAGAGTTCATTTTCGCTTAGTATATGGAAAAGAGGCATTAGCACCATTCAAATTTATTACCAAAAAAGAAATTGGAGCCAAAACCATTGGAATTGAGCCTCCAATTAGGAGACTGGTGGCATTAGAAGAATACAGACTAGGAGCAATGCAAAAACTTCAGGTAACACAAGAAGAGTGCAAGAGACTGCACGACAGGTAGCTTAGGTCCAATGAAGTACATGAAGGATCCTTGGGGTGGTAAAGGTATTACCACATGGAGCAGTACATCTGGAGGATTTGCAAGGTAAGACGATACCTCTGGTCAATATCTCTAGGGTAAAGAATTACCTAAATTAAGTCAACCGGGAAGCACTTAGTTCATTGTATATACTGTATTTCATGCCGTGTTTGCAGTTTCTTTTGGTCTTATTAAAATAAGCAAATAAAGGAGGAATTGCATCGGGATGGTGCAAAGACTTGATGTGGGGGTCTATATCGCGGCAGTTTCTCTCTCTCTCTCTCTCTTTGTGTTTGTGTCTCTCTCTCTCTCTCTTCCCCCTATCCCCTGCCATCCCCTCATACTCTCACTCACTCTCTCTGCTGCCACCCCCTGCCCACACACTCATGTGCAGCCCCTCCCCCCGCCATCCCCTCCTACTCTCGCTCACTATCTTAGCCCGCCCGCAGTAGCCCACTGCAGCCCCCCCACCCGCAGCTCCCTCCCCCTTCCCTACCTGCAGCCTTCGGGAGCCCACCCCTTGTGTCTCCCTCTCCCCCCAGCTGCAACCTCCCGCGGCCCACCCCATGCCTTCCTCACTTCCCCACTCAGAGCACGCTACACTGATGAATTCAACTGGTTTTTGAGGCAATAACACATCTGCACGTGTGCTACACTGATGAATTCAACGCGTTTTAAGGCAATAACAGGTTTGTGATGCCCTTAGATGTTCTGGGCCACATGCACGCTACACTGATGAATTCAACTAGTTTACCACCTTGACCGATAGGACCAGGGAATCTTTTGAAATTTCATCATGATGGGGATAGATCATTGCAATTATTGATCTTCAACGAGGAATTCCTTAACTCCCATCACTCCTCCCAACACTCCAACCTCCACTCCTCCCCCGCTCAAACTCCACCCACACTCCACTCCACCCTCCCCCAACTCCACCCACGGCAACCTTCACTCCACCCTCTCCCAACTCCACCCTCAACTGCAACTCTAACTCCACTCACACTCCACTCCACCCTCACCCAACTCCACCCATGGCACACTCCACTCCACCCCCCCTCAACTCCAACCCTAACTCCACCCTCAACTCCAACCCTAACTCCACCTTCCACTCCACCCCCCCTCAAACTCCACCCACACTCCACTCCACACCCCCTCAACTCCAACCCTAACTCCACCCTCAAACTCCACCCACACTCCACTCCACCCCCCTCAAACTCCACCGACACTCCACTCCACCCCCCCTCAACTCCAACCCTAACCCCACCCTCAACTCCAACCCTAACTCCACACTCAACTCCAACCCTAACTCCACCCTTCACTCCACCCACGGCACACTCCACTCCACCCCCCCTCAACTCAAACCCTTACTCCACCCTCAACTCCAAACCTAACTCCACCCTCCACTTTCCCCCCTACAACTCCACCCACACTCCACTCCACCCACCCTCAACTCCACTCTCCATTCCACCTTCCCAAACCTCCCAACACTCGTCATACCATTTAGACCACTCACTACCTTCCACCACCCAATATGTAAGATAGGCAAAAGATGATACTGGAGCTATTGTGACATCAGTCAGCAGAAGATTTCTTTCATGGTTAGATGGTCAAAAGCCACTACAAGAATTATGTGAAGAATTATGTGAAGGATGTGCTTTTGAGGGTCATTTCAATATCATCGGCGCCACATAATGAGGATCTCAGCTTGCATGCAAAAGTGACAGTAAAAGAGTAAGTGGTAAAAGTGTAAGTGGATAAAGGACTGTTGCCGCTAACCATTCGTGACGAATGCCTATTTTTGAGGATCTATTTCAAAATTGGAGGCCAGTACCATATTTTCCCTCAAGTTTTGGGGCAATCAATCGACGCATATTTAGTGAACGTGAGAAATCGGCAAGGCCCTCTTGGCCTATTGGAGCCTATAAAAGCAATGGACTAGTACTCATTGGGGATCCATACACACACGTACGGGGCTTATTTCTGGCATCTCTTTTGGGTCCCCTCTTAGCTCTCTGTGACTACAAGCCTATTGTAGGAAGTCACTCTATGGTGAGGATACAGAGCGTGGGCTTCCCAATGGAGGGCTGGTAGCACTAGAGTGTGAAGAAGTGGCTTGGTTTTGTCATTTAGAGTGACTTAGTGATAGTTTTGTGCTCATTCCCTTAGAGCAAGTCTTCATATCTTTGTAATGAGCAGTGCAAGTCTTCATTTATTTGTGATCATTGGATCAGACGAATCTCTTGTATTGAGTTTGTTTAGATCTAGATTGACATGTAAGCACATAGCATCAACTTTTGAAGCATTTCTTTTGCCTATATTGTAATCATCTGTTCGGAATAAAGAGTGGATTCGTCCTTCACTATTGTCATTCGTCATTAATCTTCTTTCTGAGTATCTGCAATACCGTGTGTCTATTGCAATCGTGGCTGCTCACAGGAATGTCAAAGGGTATACTTCCCTAAGGAGAACCTCCCTTGAGTAGGTGAAGTACTAGAAGAGCACATTTCCTACATTTGTTAAAAGTAGGCACCCTAGTACCTCCTCTACAAGTTTCATAATTCAAAATTCCCACCAAGCTTTGATAGCTTGTTATGTCTTCAATTGGCTCTCCTTCATGAGCACTTAGCTTTGGGTTTATCTGTGTGGGCATACTTACTACTTAAGAATTCTCCATCTTGAACTTAGCTAGCATATCCTTGATGTAATTCTTTTGAGTGAGATACATAGCCTTCTCTCTATATACAACTTCCAAACAAAGTTATATCATCTACATATACACAAAGGTATATGAACTCTCCATGATTCCTCTTGATGAAGAGTGAAGGATATACTTTGCTAACAATAAAACATTTCTCCTACAAATAGGTCACAAGACTATGAGAATCCATGATATTTTTGGTGCTTATACAACTAGTCAAAAGCACTTCGCATAATGGAACCATGTTCTCTTTGCATTTTTTAATTACTATCGAAGATGATCTATTCAACACACATTTAATCTTTATTTTCTATATAAAACTTTTTTATCACTTTTATATTTCTCATATAGATTCTAGAGATATCAATGTTGAATAGATCCAAATTTTGGGCACATTTTGACCTCCTAAATTGAATGACAAAAAATATAAAAAAATCTCATGTTTTCACTTGATTTTTCAAATGTATGTATGCTAGTTTAAAGGGTTTTCAAAAATAAGATGTAATTTGCTTGATTTTTGACGAGGGAGTTCTGTTTTTATGACATAGTTCTCATTTGTTATGACTGGATGTTTTTTATCAATTCTATTATTTTTGAAACTTGTTGATCCTCAAATTTATTGGTTATTTTCCCATCCATATCTCTAGTACTCAAATCTATGAGTGCATATCAGAAGGAAGACATGGCTTTGAAGAATTATGTTCTTCTCGACTGGTGATGCAACACATCTAAAATGCCCACTTTCCTTCTCAATCTCTATAAGCCTTTGCTTCCTCATTATGGGCGAATGAATACACTTAAACAGAAACAATTAGAAAAACAATTCACACACACATGCACACACACACATACAAATCAATGCATGTTTTATGTTCGGTTCAAAAGGTTTCATGGGGTTGGAGCTTACATGCACGGTGTTTTTTGTGTGTGTGGAAATGCCAAGAAATCATGAGGGGAGCCTAAACATAATATGGTGAAGAATCTCAAAGGCGCCCTAGATCCATTGTCCATTCCAACTTCTCATGTGAGCGAGTCTCCAAGACATGTGGAGGTACAAGTTCATGTATGCCAAATGAGATTTACAATTTTTGTAAACTTGAGTGAACACATATCGATCGATAGAAATCACTATGAATTGCAGCTATGAGGCAGTTTTCTTCGAAATTTCTCTAGAATCTCAATGCTGAATTATTGTTCCACGTACATAGTTCTATTTCCTCTTTATATATAGACATAGTTCTTCCCACATTTGCAATGGATTCGAGATGCATTTCAAACTCATTTGATAACTTAACCACCGATAAATAAAGCTGAATGCTCATGGAATTCTGTGTTCAGGCTAGAGCATGATCTTGTTTACAATTCTCTTGACTTCAAAACTGTCATTCATACCAAAGCTTTGAATTACATAATCCTGCATAAGGAGTTTGAACCCACAACAACTTAGAGTTCATGTGAAAGCTTCAACGAATGCAAAATATCACTAGAGGCTTGCCCATACACATTGATGAAACTATGGTTTAGCTCTTCTCAGAAAGTAGGTGTTAGCAAAAGCAAAGGCATATCATAAAGTAATACATTAAACAAATAGGAGTCAAAGTGAAATGCCTGAAGCCAGACTCGATATTGTCCTTCAAGTTCATTATGAATATGGCCAGCTGACAATATGAAACTCAAGTGCGCGCAAAAGCTTTAAATTCTCATTATGCTCATAGAATCAGTACAAAAATCGTAGGAGAGATCGATCCAAATCTGCACGCAACAGCATTAAAAGACGGATTCTATATAATCATTTATGCGCACCAAGTCCTTATGCGGCTATAGCAATGGAAGCAAGTTTACAATACACAAGACTTCCATTCAGCACACAGGTTTTGAAGTGTTGAAGTTAAAAGAAAAATAAACGAACACTTGAACGTATGTATACTATAACAAATGAGCTCATGCACAGATATTCCAAACAAGTATCCAAAAACGTATGTGGGAATAGAAAGTCATGGATACCTGGAAGCGCAACCCATCAACGTAATTCAGTGTGAATATTTTTCATTAACGGGCATGTTCTGCCGAGTTTGTCTCTGATATGCACGGCCACAACTTATAAAGCCTTCGGATATACAATATCTAGTGTTTTTGCCGACTGTATTTTAACAAATGAATTCAATTAATAAATAAATGAGTGCTGTTGGAGAAATTCCCCATACTTGGATGATGAGCAAACTCCTAACATACTCTTCAAACAAACGAACTTTGCTCACTACAATAAATAGTTGTCTGCGACGATGTTGAACTGGGTGTTCTAGCTATGCAAACTCTTTGGTCATCACAGCGTCAGTCGCTTATCCCCTATGTCTTCGTATACCGTTCCTTGCTTCTCATTACTTGTGAGTTTCATTCACTGCCAGTGCCTCTGCTTGCCAATAATACCTGCTAAAATCCATGCAATATGGGTCAATTGGTTGAGCCCTCGCCTCTTGAGGTTGGGGCAAGGGTTCTATCCTACCCACCGGGAAGACAGCTAACCATGCTTTCAAGCATGTGTAATAAGTCTAAACCAGTTGTA
Organism: Ceratopteris richardii; assembly: GCA_020310875.1. Lineage (NCBI taxonomy): Eukaryota > Viridiplantae > Streptophyta > Polypodiopsida > Polypodiales > Pteridaceae > Ceratopteris > Ceratopteris richardii. The sequence continues at coordinate 34,053,741 of CM035407.1, forward strand.
ATGTTTCCGTAGGGCGGTTGTAAGTCCATGTCAAACCAGTCTAACCCTTGCTCTTGTGGGATAAGAGGGTTCCTTGGGTACTATGCCCATATAGAGTGCCCATTCACTCTATACAATTGTAATTTGGAAGTTGAAGCACGGGTAAGTAAGCCTCTGCTGAACCTGTTAAAGCCCTTTTTTGTTGCTTTCTTCCTCTCACGAGCTCAAGAATTAAGATCTGAATTTTTCTATCCACCCGCACTTCGTTGTTTCTTCTAAATATCTGAGTTTTCATGCAATGGCGCACATTCATATCTTGTCAGGTATGTTACCCCTATCCAAAATTCAAAAAAAAGAAAAGAAACCAAGAGATTAGTTTGCCGCCAAAGTTCCTATCTCGCCTCATCCATATTCTGCAGTAGTGCTTATTTTTTCTATCTTCCTTTCGCAAGAAAATTCTTCAGAGGTCTGTCTGCCAAAAATCTATCTGATATGCAAGGCCACAACTTATAAAGCCTTCTAATATACAGTATCTAGTGCTTTTGCCGATAGCATTTTGACAAGATGAATTCAACTAACAAATCAATGAGTGCTGAGCCACAATCAATACCTTCATCTTTGTATAGCTGAGCAAAGCACTACCTTAATCTTTGTATAGCTCAGGAAAGCACTATTGAAGAAATTCCCAATACTCGGATGATGAGCAAACTCCTAACATACTCTTCATACAAATCAACTCTGCTCACTAAAATAAATAGTTCTCTATGACCGTGTTGAACTGCATGTTCTGATGAACATGAACTCTTTGGTCATTACAGTGCCAGTCGCTTATCCCCTCTCCATTCGTATACCATCCCTTGCTTCTCATTAATTGTGAGCTTTATTCACTACCGGGAATGTTCATATACAAACCAATCAAAGAGACGTCTTCATGGTAGTAATTTTCCTACTTTTAATTTCCAATTGGAATTGATGGTATCAGAATAGAGATCATCCATTGAATATACAACATGTACTCCAAACGCCTACACAAAGTCATCAATACTTGACCTAATTACTGCATTTTTAATTGTCGCTCTATTGATCGATTGAAGATCTTGAATAAACAAAGATTTTCCATTCTTCTTTGGCATAGTGAACCAATAGTTTGAGTAAGGCATAAATGAGGATTATTAATTCTGCATAATTATCTTTTTCTTAAGCAACTTCATCAACTCAGGAGGATGTGCCTTAGGTACTAGATTACATCATATATTTCATAAAACATGTGGAATCATAAGGATCAGTCATAGGAGTCATAGTCTTAGGATTTGCATACCCTATTTCATGGGGATAAAGAGAAAAGTCATTACCATGCATTCTTATAACCTTTTTAAAATAGGTATTTTTTGTAGGAAAAAGGAAGTCGTTTGTATCAAACTAAACTTCTTGATAGTTTCATTTGTGAATTCATGTCCAATCTTGGATTTATTGCAAAGAATCGGATCCTTGCCCAGTTTATTTATCATCTCCTCACTCATTGTAGATAAAGTTGTGCTATTGGCTTAGCCTTCTAGTGATGGTAGTGGTATAATTTTTCTTTGAACTTGACCTTCAATCATGATTTTATCAATCTATTCAATCATATCAACGTAAGAAATATATTCAAATACGTGATAAAAATTTTCATCTTCTTCAAATACACCCTTGAGTTTAAATAGGTGCTCTTTTTTTATTATTTATTTGTTTTTTTTTTTTTGAATTGTTTTCCTATGTACAATGGAAATCTGTCCTAAAGAAAATATGAGAGAAAAATCTTTGATGACAATAGAAGCATCATACGAAAAATCAAGAGCATATGTATCACTAGCTATCATCATAATAGCAGTACTTACGCAAAATCCTAGTCCATATCCATTAGAGGGATTTTCCTCAATGATCATCAGTTTCTTGGATAATTTACACAAATAGTCATCAATTACACAGCTTTCAAGCCATCACAAGAATGAATCCTAGCAAAAGCACTATTTTCATCCATAATCTCTATTTCCATTCTTTGATCACAAGTGAATGGTTGTCCCAAAATAATTAGATACAAACAATCATCATGAAGAAAAATGTTATGTTCTTCTTTAACATTGCCAATGGATATTGGAAAATTTGCACATGCACCAAGCAAGTATCCACATATACTACTTTCTGCCTCCATTTTCTATCCATGGTCATGATAAATTGACTATTTTTCTTCATCATATAATTCTTTGGATACCACACTGATTTCATATCTTGATTCAATTAAAGGCACATATGGTTTGTTTCCATCACCAATTCTCACAATAGTATGATTCCTAACTCATGCCCAATGTTTTTGTGTACAATGAATTTATGGATTTCCATTATTTCTCTAAATATGTTCTATTATAGGTTCCAAATAGTTCTCTTGAGCGTAAGGTTTTTCAAATTTCGATTCATTAGCCTTGAATGTAATCACATTTCTCTTTAATCGCTTCCATTTTGGCATACTCACTTTTCACTTTGATCATTTGATTTCTTCATCTCCTTATAGCACTCAGAAAATTCTCATTCATATATGTTCCTGCTAATGCTAGCAATTACTCCAAATATAGAGTCACTTGAGATTTCATGACTTTCTCATCCACAACTTGCTCAATGTCAATGTGATCTCTAATTGGGAGATTAATTGAAAAGAAAGTTATTTCCTACCTATATTGTTTTCTTTTTCAACTTCTTCTTGTGTAGTTTGTTTCTCTTCAGTTTTCTCTTCACCGTTTTCTTCATTTTGAGGTTTCTTTTTCGTTTTTGCAAATGCTTGTGTAACTTTTGCTCTATTAAGACTCTATGTTGCCTCACTTCACTTCCTCTCTAGCTCATGCCTCTCATTATCTTTCTTGAGGTCTCTTTTTTGTGGCGTTTTGCTCGACTTATTTTTCTCAGCTTCTTTCCTAGACCTGATAGCCCTTTTGGCCTAACCCTCTTTCTCATCATCTCTCTTCCCTTTCTCAGTGAATGTTGATTTGATGAACATACATGGAGAACATATGAAGAGGCTCATTCTAATAGCTCTTAGAATGAATATTGAAGATTGAATTATATAGGAGTCTGTTTGTGAAGTTTCTCTTACTAGCAACATCATAGACATGAGTCCAAAACATGCCATTTCAATCATTGGAATCAAGACTAAATGCATAGTTGTTTTGGATTGTTGAGACTTCATAAAAGAATTTCAATCCTCCTTTTCCAAATTTCCTACCTAATGGTCTTTTGGCCACATAATCACATATTTACCAGTCTATTTTCAGTGACCCAAGTCTTCTCTTTTATCTTTCTTGAAAAAATTGCATATCCAATGTGGATGGTCAAATGCATAGCACTAGATGCATCTAATAGGCTGATTGAAAGGTCACCTTACTTGCTTTTGAGCCCGAGGTCCTTGCTCTTGAGTTCTTGGTCTAGTCTTTTGAATGCTCTTTAGAGTTCTTATTTCAGTGACTAAAGTTTTGATATGTTTTGCGAAAGAATCCACTTTAGTTTCAAACAATTTCATCTTTGGATCCTCTCTACCTAGCAAACTAGTATGCTTAATTTCCATCTTAGGTCGAGATTCTCTTCCAATAACTCTAGGTTCTTGATTCAAATATTCTTTTTACCATTGAGCCATCCTATGAATATCTATATGAGGTCTCTTAATCCTAGTAAGACATCCTGCACTTATCACATCCTTTAAGATTAGCATGTATTCTCTTCATAGTGGAATATCTAGCAATCCTAGGAGATTTTGAAGCTTATCTAGTTAGTTAACATATCAGGCCTAGGTGTATCAATATACCTTAGAAATCGAGCCCTATTATTCTTGCTATAGTCCTCATGAGAGAACTATACAAGTAACTATCGCTTGAAATCAGACCATGTCATATTCGGAATCACTACTCTAATTTGGATATGCTCCCTAGTGAAGCCATGTGAGATGAAAATGGAAGTATCCTTTTCATGATCTTGAAGTAACCCCTATTGCTCTCTTATTTTCTCATAATATCTAAGATACAAAGTTAAATTCATCCCATTGAATTTCCCTCAATTTAGTTTTATCGATATTATTATTTTGGAGACCTGCTACTCCTGAGTTATTCATCATTTTCATATATGTAGTCTCTAAGAGTGAAATCTATGAGTGGATATTAGAAAGAAGACATGGTATTTGTAGCTCAAGCGTAAGCACCACCTTCTTTATTACAATGGTTTTTAGTGATGAAAATCACTATTTTTGTAGGGGATTCTTCTGAAAATTTGGAGCTCCCTACTTGCTCTTTCTTCTTCTGTGTCCACTTCTTTGATGTGCTTCCTTGCTTTATGATCGACCTTGAGTGTCAACAATATTGAAGATCTATCTTTTTCGTGATCCGTGATGCCCCACATCTACATTGCCCACAGTCCTCCTCCATCTCTACAAGCATCTACTTCCTCATTAGGGCAAAATCAATACACGTAAACACAAAAATGAATGCAGACACAAAAATGAATGCTTGTTTCATGTTGACTTCAAAAGTTATTGTGGGGACTCGAGCTTACACGTGGGCTGTTCTTTTTGTGTGTGGAGATGTCAAAAAATCATAAGTAGGAGCCTACGCATAATATGGTGAAGAGTCTCAAAGAGTGAACACTAAAATCATATTGGGATCACAAGGGATGGAAATTTTTGGTCATCCTAGTAGTTGAGGAATATAAAAAATCATGGAGTCACAAGATGCCTTAGATCCATTGTCCATTCCAACTTATCATGTGAATGAGTATCCCATACATGTAATGGTACAAGTTAATGTATGCCAAAATCAGATTTATAATTTTTGTAAACTAGAGTGAATGCATATCTATCAATAGAAAGTCACTATGAATGCATATCTATTGATAGAAGTTACTGCGAATTGCAACTATGAGGCAATAGATGTGAATACAACATATGAATTCTACTATCTATGGTTAAGTCTTCTTCTAAATTTTTTTGGAATCTCAATCCTGAATTATTGTTCCACCTATATAGTTCTATTTCCTCTTTGTATATAGACATAGTTCTTCCCATAGTTGCAAATGTATTTCAGATGCATTTCAAACTCTTTTGATAACTTAACCCCTGATAAGTAAAGCACAATACTCATGGAATTCCATGTTTAGGTTAGATCAAATCTTGTTTACAATTCTCTTGACTTCAAAAGTGTCATTCAAATCAAGGCTTTGATTTGTATAATAAGGCATAAGCACTTTGAACCCACAACACGTTAGAGTTTATGTGATAACTTCAACGAATGCAACATATCACTAAAAGCTTGTATGTATACTCATTGATAAAACTATGGTTTAGGTCTCGTTTAAAAACAAGTGTTGGCAAAAGCCAAGGCATATCATGAAGTAATACTTTAAATAATGAGAATTCAAAGTGAAATGCCTCAAGCCAATCGATATTGTCCCAAAGTCATGTATTAAATTCAAGTTCATTATAAATATGGCTAGCTACTGATAGTACAAAATTCAAATCTTATTGAACACTAACGTCTGTGCAAAAGTTTTAAATTCTCATTATGCTCATAGAATCAATACAAAACGTGTAGGACAACTCTATCCAAATTTGCATGCAAGAGCATTAAAAGACGGATTCTATATAATCATTTATGCACACCAAGTCCTTATGTGGCTATAACAATGGAAGCAAGTTTACATAACACAAAATTTCCATTTAGCACATAGGTTGAAAAGTGTTGAAGCCAAAAACAATTTCCTACAATAGTCTCAGTCATACCTCATGCCCAATGTTTAGGTCTGAAATAATTCTTTTGAGCATAAGATTTCTCATATTTTGATTTATTAACCTTGCGTGTAATTACTTTTGGCTCCCCTTGCTCTTTAATCTCTTCCGTTTAGACATCCTCACTTTCCACTTTGATCGGTTCTCTTTGGCTACATATAGCACTTATAAAATCCTCTTTGACAGTTTTCATGCTAATTCTAGAAATTCCTCAAAACTTAGAGTCGCTTGAGATTTTATCCCTTTCTTATCCACAACTTTCTTAATGTCAATATGTTTCTTCGATTGGGAGATTGATTGAAAAGAAGCTTATTTCTTACTTTTTTTTTTCATTCTTCACCTTTTTCTTGAGTAGTTTGTTTCTCTTTAACTTTCTCTTCATTCTAAGGTTTCTTTTCTATTTTCACAAAATGCTTCTCTAAATTTTCGTTTACTAGGACTCTCTTGTGCCTCACTTGAATTCCTCTATGGCTCATTCTCTCATTATCTTTTTTAAGCTCCCTTTTTTATGGCTCTTTGCTCGACTCAGTCTTATTAGCTTCTTTCCTAGACCTTGTAATCCTTTTGGCCCAACCCTCTTTCTCATCATCTCTCTTTAGGGGAAAAAATGAACCTTGCATGGGCCTTTTAGATTAAGGGATGATTAGTGATGGACCGATGCGAGGAGGGTATTGGCCACAGTCTAGAGCCTTAATCAACTAAGCTAGGCCTAGATTTCCTTCGTTTTGGACTAGTCAAAACAACCAAAACATGATGATAGAAGTGGTGTATTCATGCATGTGTGTATATGTGTGTGTGTGTGTATGTAAGCATGCATGTGTATAGGTGTGTGTATGTAAGCATGCATGTGTGTACATGTATGTGTGTATGTATGCATGTGTGTACATGTATGTGTGTATGTATGCATGTGTGTACATGTATGTGTGTAAATGTGTGTGTATGTGTGCGTGTATGTATGCTCTATTTTCCTATCTCTATCTTCCTTTCTTTCATTATTCTTTATCTCTCACTCTCTCTCTCTCTCTCTTTCTCTCTCTCTCTCTTTCTCTATCTCTCTTTCTCTCTCTCTTTCTCTCTCTCTCTCTCTCTCTCTCTCTCTCCTCTTCTCTCTCTATCAATAGAGAATAAAACAATCACTTACAAGTATGCCCCTCTTTTGGATCGTTGTCGTCAAAGCATAATGTATGTCGTCTATCATCCAATTCCAAACAATCGACGCCAAAGAACTTCTGCAAAATTGAAGAAAAGAGAAATTATAAAACCTAAAGCATAGAGAAACACAAATGCTAACAGTACGCGCAGCAGTTACCAAGATGTGAGATCTAAGCTGAGAGAGAGAGTGTGTGTGTAGAGAGAGAGAGATCTGTGTGTGTGTGTGTGTGCATAAGACAATGCAGGTCGCAATTTGATTCGCGCACGCAAGTTCGACAGAAGACCAACAGTATTCAAACACGCGCAAAAATGTGAAGTTTTGCTCTTGGGTTCGCGGTATGTTTAAAAGTCGCCGCCGGTATGGCCCTTGATATACGCGTCGGTAGTTCCCAGTAAATTACCGACGCTCATACTGGCGCCTATACAGACGCACATACCGACGCACATACCGACGCCACACCCACGATCCGTTTAAACGGTCATACCGACGGTCACTTGACTGTCGGTATCTCCAAGTCACATTTTCCTAGGCCCATACCAACGCCGACTGCGACCATCGGTATATGCAGCGTCGGTATGCCCCTCATATGTTGTAGTGATGCTTTTTAAAATTTACCTCAATAGGTTTTATCCACAAAAAGATACATCCACAAATTTCATACATGGCAGCCTTGCATCTTAGCAATCTTCATCGTATCCAAACATGCATTATTTTAGCTCATGTATGGCTAAACATGACCAAACTTTAAAGCATAAATATCATGCCAAAAAATTCACATAAGCATGTATACAAATCAACCATCATTTGAGCATATATTCAGCTCACTTATGCTAGCTCACATGGCTACATAGACTTGATGGAGTGTCCAAACTGGATGAAGCAAAGCTGTCGTATGCGTGCATGCATTCCTTTGCCAGCCGCATCCATCAGTGGAGCTCCATCTCGGATTTATATATATATTTATTTATTTATATATTCAGATTGTTTCCTTACGTAATCATGTTTTTATATATTTAATTTTATATATTTAATAATATATATTTAATTAGATTATTTAAAACACTAGTTCTTTTTATATTTATTTATGTATATAATTATCTTATTTTATATATATATTTATTTATATATTCAGATTTTTTCCTTACGTGATCGTATTTTTATACATATAATTTTATATATTTAATTATATATATTTAATTAAATTATGTAAGCATTAGTTCTTTTTATATTTATTTATGTATATAATTATCTTATTTTATATATATATTTATTTATATATTCAGATTTTTTCATTACGTAATCGTATTTTTATATATTTAATTAAATTATTTAAACATTAGTTCTTTTAATATTTATTTATGTATATAATTATCTTATTATATATATATATATATTTATTTATTTATTTATATATTCAGATTTTTTTCGTATGTAATCCTATTTTTATATACTTAATTTTATATACTTAATTATATATATTTAATTAAAACCTTAATCTTAAAATTTTAGATCTAAAATATGTATATTTTTGTATGCATGTGTATCTACATGTAGTATTATATGTGTATGTGTATGTGTGTATATATGTTATGTAGGTGCTAAAACCCTAAAACCCTAATTTTAAAGATTTAGACTTAAATCTGAAATACTAAAACCTAAATACTTAACCACCAATAAAAATCTAAGCACCTAATCCTAACACCCTAATCATATTTTATATATATATCATATTTTTTTTCTTATTTTTCTCTATATTTTTCCTTAATATAAATATAATTGAGTGATATGTATGTCTAAACCCTAAAACCCTAATCTTAAAGATCTAGACCTAAAATATGTATATTTCTGTATACATGTGTATATACATGTATATATGTATTATATGTGCATGTGTATGTGTGCATATATGTTATGTAGGTGTTAAATCCCTAAAACCCTAATCTTATAGATTTAAATCTGGAATATGTATATTTTTGTATGCATGTATATCTACATGTATGTATGTATTATATGTATATGTGTATGTGTGTATATATGTTATGTAGGTGTTAAAACCCTAAAACCCTAATTTTAAAGATTTAGACTTAAGTCTGAAATACTAAAACCTAAATACTTAAACACCTATCAAAATCTAAACCCCTTATCCTAAAACCCTAATCATATTTTTATATATATTTATTTATATATTTAGATTTTTTTTCTTATTTTTCTCTATATTTTTTTTTAATATAAATATAATTGAGTGATATGTTTGTCTAAACCCTAAAACCCTAATCTTAAAGATCTAGATGTAAAATATGTATATTTCTGTATACATGTGTATATACATGTATATATGTATTATATGTATATGTGTGTTTGTGTATATATGTTATCTATGTATTAAAACTCTAAAACCCTAATCAGAAAGAATTAGACTTAAATCTGAAATACTAAAACCTAAATACTTAAACACCTATCAAAGTCTAAACCCCTAATCCTAAAACCCTAACCATATTTTATATATATATTTATTTATATATTCAGATTTTTTTTCTTATTTTTCTCTATATTATTTCTTAATAAATATAATTGAGTGATATGTATGCCTAAACCCTAAAACCCTAATCTTAAATATCTAGACCTAAAATATGTATATTTCTCTATACATGTGTATATACATGTATATATATATTATATATGTGTATGTATGTGTAAATGGTGTAAAAACCCTAATCCTATTTTTATATATTTGATGTAAAGAAAACTTCAAAATAAATATAGGATTATATGTTTGTATGTATGCATGTGTGTATATATGTGTGTGTATGTATGCATGTGTACATGTGTGCGTGTGTATGTATGCATGTGTATACATGTGTGTGTATGTGTATGTGTGTGTATGTAGGCATGCATGTGTGTGCACATGTGTATGTATGCATGCATGTGTGTGTATGTGTATGCATGTGTATACATGTGTGTGTATGTGTATGTGTGTGTATGTATACATGCATGTGTGTATATATGTGTGTGTGAATGTATATGTGTGTATATATGTATGTGTGTATATGTGTGTGTGTGTATGTGTATGTATGCATATGTGTATATATGTGTATGTATGTATGTGTGTATGCATGTGTGTGTATGTATGCATGTGTGTATATGTGTATATGTGTGTATGCATGCATGTGTGTATATGTGTGTGTATGTATGCATGCATGTATGTATATGTGTGTATATATGTGTGTGTGTATGTATGTGTGCATATGTGTGTGTGTATGTGTATGTATGCATATGTGTATATATGTGTGTGTATGTATGTGTGTATGCATGTGTGTGTATGTATGCATGTGTGTAAATTTATATGTGTGTGTATTCATGAATGTGTGTATATGTGTGTGTGTGTATGTAAGCATGCATGTGTGTATAGGTGTGTGTATGTAAGCATGCATGTGTGTACATGTATGTGTGTATGTATGCATGTGTGTACATGTATGTGTGTATGTATGCATGTGTGTACATGTATGTGTGTAAATGTGTGTGTATGTGTGCGTGTATGTATGCTCTATTTTCCTATCTCTATCTTCCTTTCTTTCATTATTCTTTATCTCTCACTCTCTCTCTCTCGTCTCTCTCTTTCTCTTTCTCTCTCTTTCTCTGTCTCTCTTTCTCTCTCTCTCTCTCTCTCTCTCTCTCTCTCTCTCTCTCTCCTTCTCTCTCTATCAATAGAGAATAAAACAATCACTTACAAGTATGCCCCTCTTTTCGATCGTTGTCATCAAAGCATAATGTATGTCGTCTATCATCCAATTCCAAACAATCGACGCCAAAGAACTTCTGCAAAATTGAAGAAAAGAGAAATTATAAAACCTAAAGCATAGAGAAACACAAATGCTACCAGTACGCGCAGCAGTTACCAAGATGTGAGATCTAAGCTGAGAGAGAGTGTGTGTGTGTAGAGAGAGAGAGAGATCTGTGTGTGTGTGTGTGCACAAGACAATGCAGGTTGCAATTTGGTTCACGCACGCAAGTTCGACAGAAGACCAACAGTATTCAAACACGCGCAAAAATGTGAAGTTTTGCTCTTGGGTTCGCGGTATGTTTAAAAGTCGCCGCCGGTATGGGCGCCAGTATGGCCGTCGATATATGCGTCGGTAGTTCCCAGTAAATTACCGACGCTCATACTGGCGCCTATACCGACGCACATACTGGCGGGTGCGGGCCACACCCACGATCCGTTTAAAACGGTCATACCGATGGTCACTTGACTGTCGGTATCTCCAAGTCACATTTTCCTAGGCCCATACGGACGTCGACTGCGACCATCGGTATATGCAGCGTCGGTATGCCCCTCATATGTTGTAGTGATGCTTTTTCAAATTTACCTCAATAGGTTTTATCCACAAAAAGATACATCCACAAATTTCGTACATGGCAGCCTTGCATCTTAGCAATCTTCATCGTATCCAAACATGCATTATTTTAGCTCATGTATGGCTAAACATGACCAAACTTTAAACCATAAATATCATGCCAAAAAATTCACATAAGCATGTATACAAATCAACCATCATTTGAGCATATATTCAGCTCACTTATGCCAGCTCACATGGCTACATAGACTTGATGGAGTGTCCAAACTGGATGAAGCAAAGCTGTCGTATGCGTGCACGCATTCCTTTGCCAGCCGCATCCATCAGCGGAGCTCCATCTCAGATTTATATATATATTTATTTATTTATATATTCAGATTTTTTCCTTACGTAATCATATTTTTATATATTTAATTTTATATATTTAATTTTATATATTTAATAATATATATTTAATTAGATTATTTAAAACACTAGTTCTTTTTATATTTATTTATGTATATAATTATCTTATTTTATATATATATTTATTTATATATTCAGATTTTTTCCTTACGTGATCGTATTTTTATATATTTAATTTTATATATTTAATTATATATATTTAATTAAATTATTTAAGCATTAGTTCTTTTTATATTTATTTATGTATATAATTATCTTATTTTATATATAGATTTATTTATATATTCAGATTTTTTCCTTACGTAATCGTATTGTTATATATTTAATTATATATATTTAATTAAATTATTTAAACATTAGTTCTTTTAATATTTATTTATGTATATAATTATCTTATTATATATATATATATATATATTATTTATTTATTTATATATTCAGATTTTTTTCGTATGTAATCCTATTCTTATATACTTAATTTTATATATTTAATTATATATATTTAATTAAAACCTTAATCTTAAAATTTTAGATCTAAAATATGTATATTTTTGTATGCATGTGTATCTACATGTAGTATTATATGTGTATGTGTATGTGTGTATATATGTTATGTAGGTGTTAAAACCCTAAAACCTTAATTTTAAAGATTTAGACTTAAATCTGAAATACTAAAACCTAAATAGTTAACCACCAATAAAAATCTAAGTGTTTCAAAAAATGAGTTCCCCTATTAGAAACTATTTCCAAAGGAAGTTCGTACCGAGGAAAGATTTCATTATGAAGTTTCCTCACTAATATTCATGTTGTAGCCTGTTTCGTTGCCCAAGCTTCCACCCATCAAGTGTAATAATCTATACAGGTCAAAATATACAAGGCTCCCATTCACACTGTTAGTGTTTTGATTAGACCTATAAAGTCTAGGCCCCATTTTAGGTAAGGTTCTAATAGAAGGATTGCTAGTTCGTTGACACAGATAACAATTCCATACTCTTTGTTAAACATCTGCATACATAGTAGGCCACCATAGTCCGGACTGCTGAATTTTGCGGACCATAATTAGATGAATAAAATGCCCACCGACCTCACCTGCCTCACCTTTCATAATGACTACCGACACCTCATGTGGAGGTAGGCAGCATAACCAAATTCTGATTGGGTCCTTGTGGTACAATTGTCCCATAATAATAGTAAACTTGTGACTTCGAAGTCAAAGTTTGTTCCTTGCTGGTGACCGCAAATAAGATGGAGCCATGCCATTTTATAGAAAACTTAACATTTCTTTGTACCAAGTAGGGGAAGTCTAAGGAGCATTCTCGATTTCATCCATTGTAAAGACTTCTGCATCTGGGAGAGTATCATCAACACCTTTGGGGGGTTCTCCATGATCAATGTGAGAAACAAAATTTTCAATGGCATGACTTGGGCAGGGGCAATGAACAATGTTGTACTGAAATTCTTGCAACAAAAGGACCCGCCTGGCAAGCCGTCCAAGAAAGTTTTACTGCTTCACCAAATATAGCAAAGCATTATGATTTACATGGAAGGTGAATGATTGATGCCACAAATAATGTTGAAACTTCGTTATGGAATAGATAAAACCTAAGCATTCCCCTTCTGTAGTCAAGTAATTCTACCTTGTTGTTGTTAATCACCAACTAGCATAATAAACAGGGAAGAACTAGCTATGGTCTTCCTTTTGCATAAGGACACTCCTAATAGCTTTGTTTGAAGCATCCACAAACACATGGAAAGGCTGTTTCCAGTGTGGAGCTTTGAGAATAGGTCTTGTGGCTAACATCTTCTATAATCGTCCAAAAGCAGTTTGTGCTTCCTCTGTCGACACAAATTCTGCTAGTCGGATGTGCGCTAGCTTGTTCAATGGGATGACAGTATGGGTCAATCCTTGCAGATGTTGGTTGTGCCAATGGACCTGCCCCAAGAATCGTAAGACCTCCTTTGAGTTTTACGGTGCTGGGATTTGCAGTATAACTTGAACTTTATCGGATCAATTGCGATGCCTTTTTCTAAAATAAGGTGACCGAGCATTTTTTCACACTTGACTGCAAATGTAGATTTATTAGGATTCAAGAAAAGATGTACCTATCTGCAAGAATCAAAGCAAGTGCATAAATGTTCCAAATGCACAACCATCTTGCCAAAAATGTAGAAGTCTAAAAAATGTGCATTAAATATGTAATCTATGGAGCAAATATTTGTTGCATACACCAATAGAAATTGCTTGGTGTGTTGTGTAACCCAAAAGGCATGATTATACAGGTGAATACTCCCTAGTTTGTAATGAATGCTATTTTGGGTATATCTGCTTGAATTATTCGAACTTGATTGTATCTACTAAAACCATGGAGGAACGAATACATTTCTTGACCTACTACCTCACCGAGGATGCTATTCAAGAATGGTAGTGGAAATGGATCGGATATGGTTGCTGCATTTAGTTATCTATAATCCACACAGATACGTAATTGTTTGTTCTTTTTCGGGATGATAACGATGGGAGAGACCCATTCCGGGTTCTCAATAGGTACAATAACTCATGCTTCACCTGCTTTGCAAAGTTGGGATTCATCCTCTATCACTGCTGCATGATTGGGGTAGCATCTGGTTTAAGCAAAATGTGGTGATGATACACTTTGGATCAAGACCTTCATGTCACCATATGTCCATGCAAAGACATCTTTGTATTGTTGTAGGAGAGCTATCAGCGCCATCCAGAATTCGAGAGCAAGCTCCAAATAGATTTGGAAACGCTTTGGGTCTTCCACACTGCCAAGATTCACTACTTTCAAAGAATTGTCCTCAACCCAAATTTTCCCAAATTCTATGGGATCTTTTATCACTAGGTCTACAATATTCTCTTCGTCTAATTTATAGGTTTTGTGCAGAGAGCGGCTGCCATGGTGTCCCAGCTGGGGCTGATGATTGCATTGACATGCACCACCCCGAAAGATAGTAGACCTCAATTTGCTTCTAGAAACTATAGCTCTTCATCTTCCTCGATTCCATCCAGCATATGCGGAGGTTCTGCCAATATAGGTGTGCTTCGCAAGACAATATTTCTCTTCTTCTAATGGAACCAAAAATTTGACATGCCCTTTCCTAAATGTGATAGTCTTCTCATCCCAATTTTGGCAGACTTTAGCATTTCTTAACCAAGGTCTTCCCAATACCAAATTATAATATAGATTCGGCCCTTTAAGCTATAGCATTACAAATGTAATATTGAATAGCATTTAAGAAATTTTGATGGGGATGTCTTTAATCAGGCCCACCGGCTGCACTCGAGATAGATCTACCATCGAGACAGAGAATGGGGCTAGATCCATCCTGCTCCAACCCATTTGTTTATATGTAGTTGTAGAGGTGATGTTAATACTAGACCCACCATCAATGAGAACCTTGGGGATGGCTTTATTTTTATATTTGACTATAATTGTAGGAACTACATAGTCTACTATTCTATCTAGAACATATTTTACCATCGAGACCAAAGGTTTTAGACTCAAAGATGGCAAATATCTTTCCTGTAGTTGCTAATAATTGCTTCTGAAGCATTTCTTTTGAAGGACATTTGTCTATCAAAAATTCCTACAACATTTCTTTTCAAGGACATTTTTCTATAAAAAATTGTGGCATTGTGGGTCTGAAGTCTGATGCGTATTGTTCTACCGTTCCTTTCTGCATCCTATACTAGAGCATAGCATAGAGCTCTAAAATGCTCTTGGCGGTCCGAGGTCGCTCTAAGAAAGCCTCTTTTTCCTCTTTTGTAGGTTGAAAAATAATCTGGAGGGTCCTCGATAAGCCATTTCACTACATCGCCCACCAGCATAGCTTGGAATACCTCAAACTTATGTTTATCATCTTATAAGTTATGATGATTAGAGATATATTGATTTTCGAATGTGCATACGTGCACATCTGGGTCTTCATCTATTCTTCTAGAAAAATGAGTATAAATAAACCCCAACAATTGATTTCCTTGCACCAAAGGGTTTTCAAGCTTCTGTAAGGTACCAAATTGAGTCAGAGGAACTAGTGCGAACTCCAACTCTGGCGAGGGTTCGTTACCACCACTTTGGCCTGATTCCATAAGGTATTGTTCTTCCTGTTGATGGCTCTCCTGGTTGGTTCCATTGGATTCCCCTTGCCACAAGACCTTGAGTAGCTGCCATCTCTCCACTCAAAGATCTAGTCCTTCAAAAGCTTCGGAGATAAAACTGCATTTTCCACCCAATACTGCACTTCTTCTAGAATGCTAGCTACATCCTCAAGGGAAATATCTTCAAGTTTTAATGTTGCTATGGTCTGATTAACGAATTTTTCTAAATACTCGTGATGATAGGTCTTTTCAACTACTCCTTAGCGCTTTGCAATGACATCAATCCACTTTGTGCTGTAATTTGTTACCAACCCCATCCCATCGTGGTCACCAAATGTTGTAGAGGGGTTGGTCCTCCCTACAACAATGATATATATATATATATATATATATATATATATATATATATATATATATATATATATATATATATATATATATATATATATATATATATATATATATATATATATATATATATATATATAGAGAGAGAGAGAGAGAGAGAGAGAGAGAGAGAGAGAGACCTCAGAAAGTAACTGTAGAGGAGGTATTGGGGTGTCTACTTCTAGCAAGAGATGGAAATATGCACTTCTAGTACTTCACCTACTCAAGGGAGGTTCTCGTTAGGGAAATATACCCTTTAACATTTATGTGAGCAGGCAAGTCTCAACAATTGCGCACTAATGTAGACACTCAAAATGACAAATGACAATTATGAAGGATGGATCCGAACAGATGATTACAATCTAGACAAAAGAAATGCTTCAAAAGTTGATGTTTTGTGCTAACATGTCAACCTAGAACTAACATAATCAATAGAAGATATTCCTCCGATCAAATCAATACAAGTAGATGAAGACTTGCACTAATCAGTACACAGATATGAGGATTTTCTCTATGGGAAAGAGCACGGAAATACCACCAGCTCACACTAAATGGAAAAACCAAATCACCTCTTCACACTAAAGTGGTATCAACCCTCCACTGGGAAGCCCACGCTTTGTATCCTCACGACAGAGTGACTTCCTATAGTAGGTTTGTAGCCTCAGAGTGCAAAGACAAGACCAAAAGAGATGCCGGAAATGAGCCTCGTCCGTCCCCCTCCAGTGAGTGATACTCCATTGCTTTTATAGGTTCCAATAGGCCAAAAGGGCCTTGCCAATTTCCCATGTTCACTGAATATGCACCGATTGATTGCCCCAAAATTGGAGGGGTAGATCAACTATGGTACTGGCCACCACTTTCAATTGGATCCTCAAAAATAGGCAGTCATCACGAATGGTTGGCGGATATGTCATTTATCCACTTACACTTTACCACTTCCACTTTTATGGTCACTTTTGCATGCCAGCTGAGATCCTCATTTACATGCCGCCCGTGATATTTGAATGACTCTCAGAAGCACATCCTTGACATAATTCTTTTAGTACCTTTTGATCCTTACATATTGAGTGGGAGAGATGGTGGGTGGTGTGGGTGAGGGGATGGTGGAATGGAAGAATGGTGGGATGGAGGGTTGACTCTAACTCCACTGATCAAAGAGCCTAATGAATTCCCTAATTGGAAGAGCCATCTTCAATGTACTAGAAAAGCATCAACGTAACAACATCAGAAGATCAAGACCTTTTGCCAAAGCATGTACGATATGAAAGACATGATCACAGAGCTAATATATGTCCTTGGTCACATCTTATGTCTTTGGTCATCTCTATAGTAGACTCAAATCAAAACTTGGTTTAAACACGTGAGGAGCCAAATGAATTCTCTTGGGAGAGTCATCTTCCACATACTGAATTTCAACAAGCATGGGGGTGGAGGGAGGATGGGGGCAGAGACGGAGGGGATGGAGGAGGAGGGGATGGAGGTGGAGGGGATGGAGGAGACGGAAATAGAGGGGGAGATGGTGGTGGACGTGGTTGAGATGGAGGAGTGGTGGAGGTGGTTGTGGGGCTGAGGGGGGAAATATGAGGGGATGGAGGAGGCGGAGCTGGAGTGGTGGCAACGAGGGTGGTGGGGGAAATAGGAGGGGTCGCGGGGGTGGCAGCGGGAGTGGTGGGGGGAATAGGAGGGGTGGCGGGGGTGGTGGGGGGAGAGAGAGAGAGACAAAGAGAGAGAGAGAGAGAGAGAGAGAGAGAGAGAGAGAGAGAGAGAGAGAGAGAGAGAGAGAGAGAGAGAGAGAGAGGGGTGGCGGGGGGATTGGCTCAGGGGGGCACGACGGGAAAGAGGTGGGGGCTACGAGGGAGGGGGAGGGAGAGAGGGAGAGAGAGAGAGAGAGAGAGAGAGAGAGAGAGAGAGAGAGAGAGAGAGAGAGAGAGAGAGAGAGAGAGAGAGGGAGAGGGGGTTGCAGTGGGGTGGCTGAGGGGGCCGCGGCGGGGGGGGCAAGGTGGGGGCCATAGGGAGGGGGAGAGAGAGAGAGAGAGAGAGAGAGAGAGAGAGAGAGAGAGAGAGAGAGAGAGAGAGAGAGAGAGAGAGAGAGAGAGAGAGAGAGGAAGAGTGGGTGGCAGGGGGAGTGGCTGACGGGGGCACGGGGGGAAAGAGGTTGGGGTTGTGGGGGAGGGGGAGAGAGAGAGAGAGAGAGAGAGAGAGAGAGAGAGAGAGAGAGAGAGAGAGAGAGAGAGAGAGAGAGAGAGAGAGAGAGAGAGAGAGAGAGAGAGAGAGAGAGAGGGGGGAGAGAGAGAGAGAGAGACAGAGAGAGAGAGAGAGAGAGAGAGAGAGAGAGAGAGAGAGAGAGAGAGAGAGAGAGAGAGAGAGAGAGAGAGAGAGAGAGAGAGAGAGAGAGAGAGAGAGAGAGAGAGAGAGGGAGGGAGAGAGGGGAGGGAGGGAGGAGGGGAGGGAGGGAGGGAGGGAGGGAGGGAGGGAGGGAGGGAGGGAGGGAGGGAGGGGAGGGGAGGGAGGGAAGGGAGGGAGGAGGGAGGGAGGGAGGGAGGGAGAGAGAGAGAGAGAGAGAGAGAGAGAGAGAGAGAGAGAGAGAGAGAGAGAGAGAGAGAGGGAGAGGGGGTTGCAGTGGGGTGGCTGAGGGGGGCCGCGGCGGGGGGGGGGGCAAGGTGGGGGCCATAGGGAGGGGGGGAGAGAGAGAGAGAGAGAGAGAGAGAGGAGAGAGAGAGAGAGAGAGAGAGAGAGAGACGAGAGGGAGAGTGGGTGGCAGGGGGAGTGACTGACGGGGGCACGGGGGGAAAGAGGGTGGGGTTGTGGGGGGAGGGGAGAGAGGAGAGAGAGAGAGAGAGAGAGAGAGAGAGAGAGAGAGAGAGAGAGAGAGAGAGAGAGAGAGAGAGAGAGAGAGAGAGAGAGAGAGAGAGAGAGAGAGAGAGAGAGAGAGAGAGAGAGAGAGAGAGAGAGAGAGAGAGAGAGAGAGAGAGAGAGAGAGAGAGAGAGAGAGAGAGAGAGAGAGAGAGAGGGGGAGGGAGGGAGGGAGGGAGGAGGGAGGGAGGGAGGGAGGGAGAGAGAGAGAGAGAGAGAGAGAGAGAGAGAGAGAGAGAGAGAGAGAGAGAGAGAGAGAGAGAGAGAGAGAGAGAGAGAGAGAGAGAGAGAGAGGAGAGGGGATGGCGGGGGGTGGCTGAGGGGGCTGCGGGGGGAGAGAGAGAGAGAGAGAGAGAGAGAGAGAGAGAGAGAGAGAGAGAGAGAGAGAGAGAGAGAGAGAGAGAGAGAGAGAGAGAGAGAGAGAGAGTTGCGGGGGGAGTGGGGGGGGGGGGGGGGGGGTGAGGGGGCTACGGGGTGAGGAGGGGGGAGAGAGGAGGGAGAGAGAGAGGAGAGAGAGAGAGAGAGAGAGAGAGAGAGAGAGAGAGAGAGAGAGGATGTGGGGGGAGTGGTTGAGGGGGCCGAGGGGGAAAGAGGTGGGGGCTACGGGGAGGGGGAGGGGGAGAGAGAGAGAGAGAGAGATAGAGAGAGAGAGAGAGAGAGAGAGAGAGAGAGAGGGTGGGGGGGAGTGGTTGAGGGGCCGTGGGGGGAAAGAGGTGGGGGCTTTGGGGTGAGGGGGAGAGAAAGAGAGAGAGAGAGAGAGAGAGAGAGAGAGAGAGAGAGAGAGAGAGAGAGAGAGAGAGAGAGAGAGAGAGAGAGAGAGAGAGAGCGAGAGAGAGAGAGAGAGAGAGCGAGAGAGGGAGAGAGAGGTGGTGGCGGGGGGAGTGGCTGAGGGGGCTGCAGGGGGAAAGAGGTGGGGGCTGTGGGAGAGAGAGAGAGAGAGAGGGAGGGAGGGAGAGTGTGAGAGAGAGAGAGAGAGAGAGAATTGCACGATGATACAGACCCCCACATCAAGACTTTGCACCGTCGTGGTGCAATTTTCTCCTTATTTGCTTATTTCAATAAAACCAAAATAATTTGCAAACACGGCCTGAAATACGGTATATATGGTGAATGAAGTGCTTCCCATTTTACTTAAATCAGGTAATTCTTCACCTTGGAGATATTGACCAGGGTTATCCTCTAACCTTGCAAATCCTCCAGATGTACTGCTCGATGTGGTAATACTTTTACCACCCTGTATGGTCCTATCCACTTGGGCGCCAATTTGGTTGAAACTTTTGGGATCTAATGCACCAAAACCAAGGATCCTTCCTGTACTTCTTTTGGACCTAAGGTATTCTCTTGCAAACTCTCCTTCTCCAAATCCTTGTGAACTTCATGGCCTTTTCCTACAACTCCTTCATCTGCAACTTCTTCCTCTATTTCATTGATTTCCACCATGCAACACTCTGTAGTTTCCATCATCCAATTCAATAATGTATCTTCTTCTTGGGGTAGAGAGGGGCATTACCTGAGTGTCAACAGTATACCAAGTAGTTTTCCTTGAGTCGAATTCTTCTTCCAAATGTAGTTGCAGTTGACTATTGGTGTTTGTTGAAATCCACAGTTTGTTTTTCCCCCGATCTTGCAAAGCTTTTGCTTGCCTTAGCCAAGGCTGCACGAGGAGGAATGGGTAAGAAGTCTCGTGTGGAAGTGCAATAACAACAAAATCTAGAACAAAGTGACAACCGTGTACTATCATCATTACCTTTTCAATAATGCCAAGTGGTGCAACCCTATGTTGATCTGCTAGTGTAATAGTGAATGGTGCCATCTTGGTGGGGTTCAAATTCAGTTTCTTCGTTGTGAAATCGGGCATCAAATTGATGCCAGAGCCTCCATCTATAATCACACGTGTGAGAGCTTCATCCTTTATAAGAAAAGATAACCTTGAGCTTTGGTAGTCTGCTAGAGGTGCAGGGGGAAAAACAACCATGAAACCATCTATGCTAGGTGATTGGCTCAAGTGAACAGAGTGTATAATCTTTAATAAGTCACTCCTTATTTTTGAATCCATCGTTATGAGTTCGTATAGACTAACCTTATGATGAATACCTTTCAAGATCTGCTCAATGTTTACCATATGTGTGTCTTCTTGCAAACTTGTTGGTTGGTCCTTTAGTGAAGTAGCCATCCTTTCATAAGCTCCTTCAATATTTGCTTGGTCCTTCCACCCAACCTTCTTTTCCTCCTCCTTATCCTGGAGTCCTTCTTGTTCCTCTCTATGGGTTGCTCCCGCTTGTATGGCTCTAGTCATCATGGGCATTGAAGAAGAAGAAACAACATAAGACTGAGTGGTCATACCTTCCACTCGTGGGGAGACTGCAATCATGTGAATCAGAGTGGGGTGGCTTCTTGGGAAATCTTTGGTATACTGATCCTTGGCCTCTCGACAATGCTGACAAGGAGGTGCATCTTCTGGAAGGGAACACCTATTTTGCATATGGCCATATTCACCACACCGATAACACATAAATGGCCTATTATATCTAGGCTTCGTTGTACGATTCTCCTCTCTATTAGGTGCATTTGAAGTACTAGCATAATATGAATCCAGAGCTTGAGGGTTACCTCGTTGTTGTGTACCCTTGAGGTAGTAATAGTCTCTAGCTTCATGGCCGTCCTTTCCACAAAATTGACAACTTACCCTGTTAGGACAATTAGCATTGGAATCTCCATTGTTGTTACATATTTTACACCAAATCTATCTTCTTATATCTTGAGTGGTCCACAAATCTTCTAACTCGCGACAAAGTTGGGCTACTTCATCATCCGTGCGACACAGTGGTGGCAAGACCTTCTCTTCTTGGTGATTTTCTTGCATTCTCAATGCCTCCAGTTCTTTCCTCAGTTGCCCAATAGGGACTAGTTCTGCTACATAATTTGGTTGTGTTTCCCCTTCGAAATGTTACCTAGCTTCTTCAATGCGTGATGCTGCTACAACAAAATCATTAAGGTTTGCATCCAATCTAAGAGACTCACGGAGCTTCTGCTATGATGACATGGGTAGAGCTTTTTCTATCCATTTTTTAACCAAGAAATCAACTCGAGCATGTGGGGAGACGTGCAACAAGTGCTTTTGTCCTAGTGTGAAGTTCATGAAAATATTCACCTTATCTTAGCCTTGGGTTCTCTAGTTGATCTAGAGCTCTTTCCGAGGAGTCACTTGGTTGAAATGTCTGTGAGAACGCCGTCTTCAAACCCTCCCATGTAGCAAATTGGCCATCCGCATATTGATTGTACCATTTGTCAGCAAGGCCTTCCAATGTGGATGGGAAGAGCACTAGCATTGCATCCTCTCTATTATGTAGACCTCGTCCACGGCATAGGGAGATGAATCTCCTCACATGATCATCAACATCCTCATAAGCTTGTCCCTTAAAGGTGGGGAACATGATATTCTAGAGAATAAGTGAGAGAGATCCTCCATTGCCACTGGTGTTTCCTCTGACGTATCTAGGGAGAAGTCCAATGTTCTCCTATGCTTTTCCTTTGACAGTGGTGTCGCACCCCGATCAATAGATAAATTCAATGAGGGTAGAGGGGAGCTAGTCTCACTATTCGAAAGTAAAGATGATTTTTTAAGGATCCTCTGTACACAAAGAGGCTCCTTATCTGCATGAGTATGGGTCATGTACCTACTTGCAAGATGCAATAGGGGAGAAAATAAAGGAAAAGGACTATTTACTATGCTCAGGGCCTCTCACAGAAATGCAAGTGTCCCACCATGCGTGCCAAACTATAGAGGAGGTTACTGGGGTATCTAATTTTAGCACGAGACGGTGATATGCACTTCGAGTACTTCACCTACTCAAGGGAGGTTCTCCTTAGGGAAATATACCCTTTAACATTTCTGTGAGCAGGCAGGTCTCAACAATTGCACAGTAATTGTAGACACTCAAAATGACAAATGACAATTGTGAAGGATGGATCCGAATAGATCATTACAATCTAGACAAAAGAAATGCTTCAAAAATTGATATTTTGTGCTAACATGTCAACCGAGAACTAACAGAATCAATACAAGATATTCGTCCAATCAAATGAATACAAGTAGATGAAGACTTGCACTAATTAGTACACAAGTATGAGGATTTGCTCTATATGGGAAAGAGCACAGAAATACCACTAGCTCACACTGAATGGCAAAACCAAATCACCTCTTCACACTAAAGTACTATCAGCCCTCCACTGGGAAGCCCACGATCTGTATCCTCACCACAGAGTGACTTCCTACAGTAGGCTTTGTAGCCGCAGAGTGCAAAGAGAAGAGCAAAACAGATGTTGTAAATGAGCCCCATTCCTCCCCCTCGAGGTCAGTGCTACTCCATTGCTTTTGTAGGCTCCAATAGGCCAAGAGGTCCTTGCCAATTTCGCATGTTCATTGAATATGCGCTGATTGATTGCCCCAAAATTGGAGGGGTAGATCAAGTATGGTACTGGCCACCAACTTTAAATTAGATCCTCAAAAATAGGCCGTTGCCACGACATGGTTGGCAAACAACAATCATTTATCCACTTACACTTTTACCAGTTCCACTTTTACGATCACTTTTGCATGCAAGCTGAGATCCTCATTTACATGCCGCTCGTGATTTTTGAATGACTCTCAGAAGCACATCCTTCACATAATTCTTGTAGTAGCTTTTGACCCTTACATATTTAGTGGGAGAGATGGCGGGTGTTGTGGGTGAAGAGCCCAATGAATTCCGTAATTGGAAGAGTCATGTTCAACGTACTAGAAAGGCATCAATGTAACAACATAAGAAGATCAAGAACTTTTGCCAACGCATGTACGATATGAAAGGCATGATCAGAGAGCTAATATATGTCCTTGCTCATCTTATGTCTTTAGTCATCTGTATAGTAGACTCAAATCAAAACTTGGTTTAAACACGTGAGGAGCCAAATGAATTCTCTTGGGAGAGTCATCTTCTACATACTCGATTTCATCAAGCATGGGGGCGGAGGGAGGATGGGGGCGGAGGTGGAGGGGATGGAGGAGGAGGGGATGGAGGTGGTGGGGATGGAGGAGACGGAGGTGGAGGGGGAGATGGTGGTGGAGGTGGTGGAGATGGAGGAGTGGTGGAGGTGGCTGTGGGGGCTGAGGGGGGAAATATGAGGGGATGGAGGAGGTGGACGTGGAGGGGTGGCAACGGGGGGTGTGGGGGGAAATAGGAGGGGTGGCGGGGGCTGGTGGCAACAGGGGTGGTGGGGGGGAATAGGAAGGGTGGCGGGGGTGGTGGTGAGATGAGAGAGAGGTGTGCAAGGGGAGTTGCGTGAGGGGCCGCGAGGGGAAAGAGGTCGGGGGCTGCGGGGGGGGGGGGAGAGAAAGAGAGAGAGAGAGAGAGAGAGAGAGAGAGAGAGAGAGAGG
>CM035407.1:34090696-34120696 GCA_020310875.1 Ceratopteris richardii
CATTTCTCTTCATTCAAACTTTTCAGAGTAGCAAAATGGATATCTTAAGGATCGGAGTTGTAGAGTAGGAGAACAAAATTGATCTAGGCCTCCTTGAGAAGAGATTCGTGTTCTATCCACCATGTCTTCATGCTAATGTGCTCGCATATTCTTTGCATGTAACTTCTGTAGCTCAAAATAGCAAAAGGATGCATTTTGATCAACTACGTAGAGTGCGAGGGTTGAACTTTCAACTTGCATGCATCCTATCCATACCCGATGTATGGAGTGTGAACCTATCATGCTTATTTGTTTCTTTTTATTGTCCAGTAGATAAGAAGGATATCATTTATGACATGCAATTGTAAAAGAACAATAGCTTCACAAGCTTCTGTGTGTATAAAGGATGAAGCTCTCACAGGTGTGATCATAGATGGAGGCTCCAGTATCAATTTGATGCCAGATTTCACAATGAGGAAACTGAATTTGAACCCCACCAAGATGGCACCATTCACAGTTACACTAGCATATCAACATCGGGTTGCACCACTTGGCACTATTGAAAAGGTACTGATGATAGTATAGGGTTGTTTTTTGGTTCTAGATTATGTTGTTATTGCACTTCCACAGGAGACTTCTTACCCTTTACTCCTAGGGAGGCCTTGGCTAAGCCAAGCAAAAGCTTTGCAAGATTGGGGGAAAAATAAACTATGGATTTCAACAAACACCAATAGCCAACTGCAACTGCATTTGGAAGAAGGATTCGACTCAGGGAAAACTACTGGGTATACTGTGGACACTCAGGTAATGCTCTCTTTACCCCAAGAAGAAGATACATTATTGAATTGGATGACAGAAAGTACAGAGTGTTGCACAGTGGAAATGAATGGAATAGAGGAAGAAATTGCAGATGAAGGAGTTGTAGAAAAAGGCCATGAAGTTCACAAGGAATTAGAGAATGGGAATTTGCAATTAAATACAAACTTTGAGGGGGCATCAAATATAAAAGTATTAGGGAAGGAAAGTTATGAGCCTAAATGTAGAGAAGATCTTCCCTTTTCAGATATACCTCAAGGGTGGACTAGAGAACATATTGCAGAATATACACTAAATTCCACTCCGGCATACAGTCGGGATGATTCCTCAAGTAGGACTAGTCTTGAAACACTTGTTCAAGAAGTAAATCTAGGAGATGAAGAGAATCCTCAAGTAGTGCACTTGGCCTCCTGGCTATGGCATTCTCCCCCTTTACTGCAGAAGGTACGTTCTTTACTTTTTGCTTATAAAAATGTCTTCGCATGGCCCTAGAAAGATCTAACAGGGATACCAGAGGAGCTTGGATTACACCGAATACCCTTAGTTGAGGTAGCCGCGCCTGCAAGAAGTAGGCCATATCGACTCAATCCAAAGTATGTAGAGGCGGGTAGAGTAAGAAATTACAAAACTAGAAGAAGCAAGTATAATTGTTCCAGTAGAACATTCCAGGTGGCTTTCTTCCATGGTTATTGTACCCAAGAAAAATAGTGGAAAAAT
Organism: Ceratopteris richardii; assembly: GCA_020310875.1. Classification (NCBI taxonomy): domain Eukaryota; kingdom Viridiplantae; phylum Streptophyta; class Polypodiopsida; order Polypodiales; family Pteridaceae; genus Ceratopteris; species Ceratopteris richardii. The sequence continues at coordinate 34,092,209 of CM035407.1, forward strand.
AAGAGTTTTGTGTTGATTTTCGTGCCTTGGATAAGGTAACTGTTCAAGATGGATTTCCTCAGCCCTTCACAGCGCAAGTACTTGAGGAAGTAGCCGAGCACACTTTGTATAGCTTCTTGGAGGGTTTTAGTGGCTACAATCAGATAGTGATCCATCCTGATGATAGGGAAAAAACAACCTTCGTTACTCCATGGGGCTCTTATGTCTATACCCGCATGGCTTTTGGTTTGAAAAATACACCAGCTTCATTTAATAGAATAATGTATCTGATATTGGGAAAGTGGTTAACAACCTTTCTGTGCATTTTCATGGATGACATTTCAGTGTTTTTAGGCACAGATAGAAGAGCAGCAGTTCAGGATTTCCATGATCATTTGGAAAATCTAAAGGAAATCTTTGAGCAATGTCTCAAAATAGGTTTGAAGTTAAATCCTGCTAAATGTCACTTTTTGGTCACTAAGGGCACTCTTCTTGGTCACATAGTATCTGCTGAAGGGATAACAGTGGACCCTACAAATGTTACTGCTATCCTTTCTATGCCTATTTCACAAACTCCAAAGGAAGTGCAAAGTTTTTTGGGTCATGCAGGATACCATAGAAGATTTATACGAATGTACTCAGAAATAGCTAAACCCTTGTCAAGGCTTACGAGTAAAAAGGTCGCTTTCTCATGGAGTCCTGAAGCTGAGAAAGCATTTTGTGAACTAAAATTAAGATTATGTACTGCTCCGCTCCACTTTTAAGTGTTCCTAAATGGTCGTTGAAGTTTCATGTGCATATAGATGCTAGTCTTCATGTTGTTGGTGCAGTTTTGGCTCAACCATCATCACATAAGATTGATAGACCTATCTCCTATGCTAGCAGGCTACTTACCAAGGTAGAAAGAAACTACAGTACGACCGAAAGGGAAGGTTTGGCTATTGTATTTGCTCTTCAAAATTTTCAGCATTACCTTCTCGGTGTACATTTTATAGTCATATCTGACCATCAGCCTTGGAAGTACTTGATAAACAAGCCTACAGTGGCTGGAAGGGTCTCGCGATGGTTACTCCTGTTTCAATAATTCAACTTTGATATTCATATTAAGTTAGGACGAAAGCATGGCAGATCAAGTATCCCAGACCAGAATGAATGAGAAGGCAACATCTATTAATGATGAATTGGTGGATAGCAATCTCTTCCTAGTAGCAACTCAAACTCATTGGTATGATGGAATTCTCAATTTTCTTACTACTGGAAAACTCCTAGAGCATTTGATACCGATAGAAAAAAGAAGATTACTCCTTAAAACCAAAGCATACTCACTCATAAATGGGAATTTATATAGATATGTCAGGATGATATCTTCAGAAAGTGTGTTTATCTAGAGGAGGTAAACCTTTTGCTTGAGGCAGCACATAATGAAGGGCATCAAAAGGGGGAAGATTTGGCTCATAAAATCATCCACAAAGGACTATGGTGGCCTCATATCTACCGGGATGCGATCAAGTTTGCTTAATAATGCCACATTTGCCAGAGATGTGCTCCTACACCAACCAGATTGAATTTCCAACCATTAGTCATATCTACAAGATGGCTTCCATTCGAATGATGGGGTCTTGATTTCATAGGACCGATTAGTCCAACTGGTCAACTTGGGGGTAAGAAGTATATTCTGATGGCCACATGTTATGCAACTAAAATGGATAGAGGCTAAAGCTATTATGGACTGCATAGCCTTAACAGTAGCTAAGTTTTTATATAAACGTATTTTATCAAGATTTGGTTGCCCAGTGGAAATCACTAGTGATAGAGGCACACATTTTGTAAGTCAATTGCTCCAATTTATATTTGACAGGTACAAGGTTTTTCATAAAAAGTCATATGCCTACTATCCAAGGGTGAATGGCCAAGCAGAAAGCTCCAATAAGATTTTGATTGGATTGCTTCACAAATTATCTTTTGATTATCAAAGCTTCTGGCCACAAGCATTGATTGGTGAAATTTGGACTTTCCGAATGACAAGAAGGGGAACTACTGGTGAGAGTTCATTTTCGCTTAGTATATGGAAAAGAGGCATTAGCACCATTCAAATTTATTACCAAAAAAGAAATTGGAGCCAAAACCATTGGAATTGAGCCTCCAATTAGGAGACTGGTGGCATTAGAAGAATACAGACTAGGAGCAATGCAAAAACTTCAGGTAACACAAGAAGAGTGCAAGAGACTGCACGACAGGTAGCTTAGGTCCAATGAAGTACATGAAGGATCCTTGGGGTGGTAAAGGTATTACCACATGGAGCAGTACATCTGGAGGATTTGCAAGGTAAGACGATACCTCTGGTCAATATCTCTAGGGTAAAGAATTACCTAAATTAAGTCAACCGGGAAGCACTTAGTTCATTGTATATACTGTATTTCATGCCGTGTTTGCAGTTTCTTTTGGTCTTATTAAAATAAGCAAATAAACGAGGAATTGCATCGGGATGGTGCAAAGACTTGATGTGGGGGTCTATATCGCGGCAGTTTCTCTCTCTCTCTCTCTCTTTGTGTTTGTGTCTCTCTCTCTCTCTCTTCCCCCTATCCCCTGCCATCCCCTCATACTCTCACTCACTCTCTCTGCTGCCACCCCCTGCCCACACACTCATGTGCAGCCCCTCCCCCCGCCATCCCCTCCTACTCTCGCTCACTATCTTAGCCCGCCCGCAGTAGCCCACTGCAGCCCCCCACCCGCAGCTCCCTCCCCCTTCCCTACCTGCAGCCTTCGAGAGCCCACCCCTGTGTCTCCCTCTCCCCCCAGCTGCAACCTCCCGCGGCCCACCCCATGCCTTCCTCACTTCCCCACTCAGAGCACGCTACACTGATGAATTCAACTGGTTTTTGAGGCAATAACACATCTGCACGTGTGCTACACTGATGAATTCAACGCGTTTTAAGGCAATAACAGGTTTGTGATGCCCTTAGATGTTCTGGGCCACATGCACGCTACACTGATGAATTCAACTAGTTTACCACCTTGACCGATAGGACGAGGGAATCTTTTGAAATTTCATCATGATGGGGATAGATCATTGCAATTATTGATCTTCAACGAGGAATTCCTTAACTCCCATCACTCCTCCCAACACTCCAACCTCCACTCCTCCCCCGCTCAAACTCCACCCACACTCCACTCCACCCTCCCCCAACTCCACCCACGGCAACCTTCACTCCACCCTCTCCCAACTCCACCCTCAACTGCAACTCTAACTCCACTCACACTCCACTCCACCCTCACCCAACTCCACCCATGGCACACTCCACTCCACCCCCCCTCAACTCCAACCCTAACTCCACCCTCAACTCCAACCCTAACTCCACCTTCCACTCCACCCCCCCTCAAACTCCACCCACACTCCACTCCACACCCCCTCAACTCCAACCCTAACTCCACCCTCAAACTCCACCCACACTCCACTCCACCCCCCTCAAACTCCACCGACACTCCACTCCACCCCCCCTCAACTCCAACCCTAACCCCACCCTCAACTCCAACCCTAACTCCACACTCAACTCCAACCCTAACTCCACCCTTCACTCCACCCACGGCACACTCCACTCCACCCCCCCTCAACTCAAACCCTTACTCCACCCTCAACTCCAAACCTAACTCCACCCTCCACTTTCCCCCCTACAACTCCACCCACACTCCACTCCACCCACCCTCAACTCCACTCTCCATTCCACCTTCCCAAACCTCCCAACACTCGTCATACCATTTAGACCACTCACTACCTTCCACCACCCAATATGTAAGATAGGCAAAAGATGATACTGGAGCTATTGTGACATCAGTCAGCAGAAGATTTCTTTCATGGTTAGATGGTCAAAAGCCACTACAAGAATTATGTGAAGAATTATGTGAAGGATGTGCTTTTGAGGGTCATTTCAATATCATCGGCGCCACATAATGAGGATCTCAGCTTGCATGCAAAAGTGACAGTAAAAGAGTAAGTGGTAAAAGTGTAAGTGGATAAAGGACTGTTGCCGCTAACCATTCGTGACGAATGCCTATTTTTGAGGATCTATTTCAAAATTGGAGGCCAGTACCATATTTTCCCTCAAGTTTTGGGGCAATCAATCGACGCATATTTAGTGAACGTGAGAAATCGGCAAGGCCCTCTTGGCCTATTGGAGCCTATAAAAGCAATGGACTAGTACTCATTGGGGATCCATACACACACGTACGGGGCTTATTTCTGGCATCTCTTTTGGGTCCCCTCTTAGCTCTCTGTGACTACAAGCCTATTGTAGGAAGTCACTCTATGGTGAGAATACAGAGCGTGGGCTTCCCAATGGAGGGCTGGTAGCACTAGAGTGTGAAGAAGTGGCTTGGTTTTGTCATTTAGAGTGACTTAGTGATAGTTTTGTGCTCATTCCCTTAGAGCAAGTCTTCATATCTTTGTAATGAGCAGTGCAAGTCTTCATTTATTTGTGATCATTGGATCAGACGAATCTCTTGTATTGAGTTTGTTTAGATCTAGATTGACATGTAAGCACATAGCATCAACTTTTGAAGCATTTCTTTTGCCTATATTGTAATCATCTGTTCGGAATAAAGAGTGGATTCGTCCTTCACTATTGTCATTCGTCATTAATCTTCTTTCTGAGTATCTGCAATACCGTGTGTCTATTGCAATCGTGGCTGCTCACAGGAATGTCAAAGGGTATACTTCCCTAAGGAGAACCTCCCTTGAGTAGGTGAAGTACTAGAAGAGCACATTTCCTACATTTGTTAAAAGTAGGCACCCTAGTACCTCCTCTACAAGTTTCATAATTCAAAATTCCCACCAAGCTTTGATAGCTTGTTATGTCTTCAATTGGCTCTCCTTCATGAGCACTTAGCTTTGGGTTTATCTGTGTGGGCATACTTACTACTTAAGAATTCTCCATCTTGAACTTAGCTAGCATATCCTTGATGTAATTCTTTTGAGTGAGATACATAGCCTTCTCTCTATATACAACTTCCAAACAAAGTTATATCATCTACATATACACAAAGGTATATGAACTCTCCATGATTCCTCTTGATGAAGAGTGAAGGATATACTTTGCTAACAATAAAACATTTCTCCTACAAATAGGTCACAAGACTATGAGAATCCATGATATTTTTGGTGCTTATACAACTAGTCAAAAGCACTTCGCATAATGGAACCATGTTCTCTTTGCATTTTTTAATTACTATCGAAGATGATCTATTCAACACACATTTAATCTTTATTTTCTATATAAAACTTTTTTATCACTTTTATATTTCTCATATAGATTCTAGAGATATCAATGTTGAATAGATCCAAATTTTGGGCACATTTTGACCTCCTAAATTGAATGACAAAAAATATAAAAAAATCTCATGTTTTCACTTGATTTTTCAAATGTATGTATGCTAGTTTAAAGGGTTTTCAAAAATAAGATGTAATTTGCTTGATTTTTGACGAGGGAGTTCTGTTTTTATGACATAGTTCTCATTTGTTATGACTGGATGTTTTTTATCAATTCTATTATTTTTGAAACTTGTTGATCCTCAAATTTATTGGTTATTTTCCCATCCATATCTCTAGTACTCAAATCTATGAGTGCATATCAGAAGGAAGACATGGCTTTGAAGAATTATGTTCTTCTCGACTGGTGATGCAACACATCTAAAATGCCCACTTTCCTTCTCAATCTCTATAAGCCTTTGCTTCCTCATTATGGGCGAATGAATACACTTAAACAGAAACAATTAGAAAAACAATTCACACACACATGCACACACACACATACAAATCAATGCATGTTTTATGTTCGGTTCAAAAGGTTTCATGGGGTTGGAGCTTACATGCACGGTGTTTTTTGTGTGTGTGGAAATGCCAAGAAATCATGAGGGGAGCCTAAACATAATATGGTGAAGAATCTCAAAGGCGCCCTAGATCCATTGTCCATTCCAACTTCTCATGTGAGCGAGTCTCCAAGACATGTGGAGGTACAAGTTCATGTATGCCAAATGAGATTTACAATTTTTGTAAACTTGAGTGAACACATATCGATCGATAGAAATCACTATGAATTGCAGCTATGAGGCAGTTTTCTTCGAAATTTCTCTAGAATCTCAATGCTGAATTATTGTTCCACGTACATAGTTCTATTTCCTCTTTATATATAGACATAGTTCTTCCCACATTTGCAATGGATTCGAGATGCATTTCAAACTCATTTGATAACTTAACCACCGATAAATAAAGCTGAATGCTCATGGAATTCTGTGTTCAGGCTAGAGCATGATCTTGTTTACAATTCTCTTGACTTCAAAACTGTCATTCATACCAAAGCTTTGAATTACATAATCCTGCATAAGGAGTTTGAACCCACAACAACTTAGAGTTCATGTGAAAGCTTCAACGAATGCAAAATATCACTAGAGGCTTGCCCATACACATTGATGAAACTATGGTTTAGCTCTTCTCAGAAAGTAGGTGTTAGCAAAAGCAAAGGCATATCATAAAGTAATACATTAAACAAATAGGAGTCAAAGTGAAATGCCTGAAGCCAGACTCGATATTGTCCTTCAAGTTCATTATGAATATGGCCAGCTGACAATATGAAACTCAAGTGCGCGCAAAAGCTTTAAATTCTCATTATGCTCATAGAATCAGTACAAAAATCGTAGGAGAGATCGATCCAAATCTGCACGCAACAGCATTAAAAGACGGATTCTATATAATCATTTATGCGCACCAAGTCCTTATGCGGCTATAGCAATGGAAGCAAGTTTACAATACACAAGACTTCCATTCAGCACACAGGTTTTGAAGTGTTGAAGTTAAAAGAAAAATAAACGAACACTTGAACGTATGTATACTATAACAAATGAGCTCATGCACAGATATTCCAAACAAGTATCCAAAAACGTATGTGGGAATAGAAAGTCATGGATACCTGGAAGCGCAACCCATCAACGTAATTCAGTGTGAATATTTTTCATTAACGGGCATGTTCTGCCGAGTTTGTCTCTGATATGCACGGCCACAACTTATAAAGCCTTCGGATATACAATATCTAGTGTTTTTGCCGACTGTATTTTAACAAATGAATTCAATTAATAAATAAATGAGTGCTGTTGGAGAAATTCCCCATACTTGGATGATGAGCAAACTCCTAACATACTCTTCAAACAAACGAACTTTGCTCACTACAATAAATAGTTGTCTGCGACGATGTTGAACTGGGTGTTCTAGCTATGCAAACTCTTTGGTCATCACAGCGTCAGTCGCTTATCCCCTATGTCTTCGTATACCGTTCCTTGCTTCTCATTACTTGTGAGTTTCATTCACTGCCAGTGCCTCTGCTTGCCAATAATACCTGCTAAAATCCATGCAATATGGGTCAATTGGTTGAGCCCTCGCCTCTTGAGGTTGGGGCAAGGGTTCTATCCTACCCACCGGGAAGACAGCTAACCATGCTTTCAAGCATGTGTAATAAGTCTAAACCAGTTGTAATGTTTCCGTAGGGCGGTTGTAAGTCCATGTCAAACCAGTCTAACCCTTGCTCTTGTGGGATAAGAGGGTTCCTTGGGTACTATGCCCATATAGAGTGCCCATTCACTCTATACAATTGTAATTTGGAAGTTGAAGCACGGGTAAGTAAGCCTCTGCTGAACCTGTTAAAGCCCTTTTTTGTTGCTTTCTTCCTCTCACGAGCTCAAGAATTAAGATCTGAATTTTTCTATCCACCCGCACTTCGTTGTTTCTTCTAAATATCTGAGTTTTCATGCAATGGCGCACATTCATATCTTGTCAGGTATGTTACCCCTATCCAAAATTCAAAAAAAAGAAAAGAAACCAAGAGATTAGTTTGCCGCCAAAGTTCCTATCTCGCCTCATCCATATTCTGCAGTAGTGCTTATTTTTTCTATCTTCCTTTCGCAAGAAAATTCTTCAGAGGTCTGTCTGCCAAAAATCTATCTGATATGCAAGGCCACAACTTATAAAGCCTTCTAATATACAGTATCTAGTGCTTTTGCCGATAGCATTTTGACAAGATGAATTCAACTAACAAATCAATGAGTGCTGAGCCACAATCAATACCTTCATCTTTGTATAGCTGAGCAAAGCACTACCTTAATCTTTGTATAGCTCAGGAAAGCACTATTGAAGAAATTCCCAATACTCGGATGATGAGCAAACTCCTAACATACTCTTCATACAAATCAACTCTGCTCACTAAAATAAATAGTTCTCTATGACCGTGTTGAACTGCATGTTCTGATGAACATGAACTCTTTGGTCATTACAGTGCCAGTCGCTTATCCCCTCTCCATTCGTATACCATCCCTTGCTTCTCATTAATTGTGAGCTTTATTCACTACCGGGAATGTTCATATACAAACCAATCAAAGAGACGTCTTCATGGTAGTAATTTTCCTACTTTTAATTTCCAATTGGAATTGATGGTATCAGAATAGAGATCATCCATTGAATATACAACATGTACTCCAAACGCCTACACAAAGTCATCAATACTTGACCTAATTACTGCATTTTTAATTGTCGCTCTATTGATCGATTGAAGATCTTGAATAAACAAAGATTTTCCATTCTTCTTTGGCATAGTGAACCAATAGTTTGAGTAAGGCATAAATGAGGATTATTAATTCTGCATAATTATCTTTTTCTTAAGCAACTTCATCAACTCAGGAGGATGTGCCTTAGGTACTAGATTACATCATATATTTCATAAAACATGTGGAATCATAAGGATCGTCATAGGAGTCATAGTCTTAGGATTTGCATACCCTATTTCATGGGGATAAAGAGAAAAGTCATTACCATGCATTCTTATAACCTTTTTAAAATAGGTATTTTTTGTAGGAAAAAGGAAGTCGTTTGTATCAAACTAAACTTCTTGATAGTTTCATTTGTGAATTCATGTCCAATCTTGGATTTATTGCAAAGAATCGGATCCTTGCCCAGTTTATTTATCATCTCCTCACTCATTGTAGATAAAGTTGTGCTATTGGCTTAGCCTTCTAGTGATGGTAGTGGTATAATTTTTCTTTGAACTTGACCTTCAATCATGATTTTATCAATCTATTCAATCATATCAACGTAAGAAATATATTCAAATACGTGATAAAAATTTTCATCTTCTTCAAATACACCCTTGAGTTTAAATAGGTGCTCTTTTTTTATTATTTATTTGTTTTTTTTTTTTTGAATTGTTTTCCTATGTACAATGGAAATCTGTCCTAAAGAAAATATGAGAGAAAAATCTTTGATGACAATAGAAGCATCATACGAAAAATCAAGAGCATATGTATCACTAGCTATCATCATAATAGCAGTACTTACGCAAAATCCTAGTCCATATCCATTAGAGGGATTTTCCTCAATGATCATCAGTTTCTTGGATAATTTACACAAATAGTCATCAATTACACAGCTTTCAAGCCATCACAAGAATGAATCCTAGCAAAAGCACTATTTTCATCCATAATCTCTATTTCCATTCTTTGATCACAAGTGAATGGTTGTCCCAAAATAATTAGATACAAACAATCATCATGAAGAAAAATGTTATGTTCTTCTTTAACATTGCCAATAGATATTGGAAAATTTGCACATGCACCAAGCAAGTATCCACATATACTACTTTCTGCCTCCATTTTCTATCCATGGTCATGATAAATTGACTATTTTTCTTCATCATATAATTCTTTGGATACCACACTGATTTCATATCTTGATTCAATTAAAGGCACATATGGTTTGTTTCCATCACCAATTCTCACAATAGTATGATTCCTAACTCATGCCCAATGTTTTTGTGTACAATGAATTTATGGATTTCCATTATTTCTCTAAATATGTTCTATTATAGGTTCCAAATAGTTCTCTTGAGCGTAAGGTTTTTCAAATTTCGATTCATTAGCCTTGAATGTAATCACATTTCTCTTTAATCGCTTCCATTTTGGCATACTCACTTTTCACTTTGATCATTTGATTTCTTCATCTCCTTATAGCACTCAGAAAATTCTCATTCATATATGTTCCTGCTAATGCTAGCAATTACTCCAAATATAGAGTCACTTGAGATTTCATGACTTTCTCATCCACAACTTGCTCAATGTCAATGTGATCTCTAATTGGGAGATTAATTGAAAAGAAAGTTATTTCCTACCTATATTGTTTTCTTTTTCAACTTCTTCTTGTGTAGTTTGTTTCTCTTCAGTTTTCTCTTCACCGTTTTCTTCATTTTGAGGTTTCTTTTTCGTTTTTGCAAATGCTTGTGTAACTTTTGCTCTATTAAGACTCTATGTTGCCTCACTTCACTTCCTCTCTAGCTCATGCCTCTCATTATCTTTCTTGAGGTCTCTTTTTTGTGGCGTTTTGCTCGACTTATTTTTCTCAGCTTCTTTCCTAGACCTGATAGCCCTTTTGGCCTAACCCTCTTTCTCATCATCTCTCTTCCCTTTCTCGTGAATGTTGATTTGATGAACATACATGGAGAACATATGAAGAGGCTCATTCTAATAGCTCTTAGAATGAATATTGAAGATTGAATTATATAAGAGTCTGTTTGTGAAGTTTCTCTTACTAGCAACATCATAGACATGAGTCCAAAACATGCCATTTCAATCATTGGAATCAAGACTAAATGCATAGTTGTTTTGGATTGTTGAGACTTCATAAAAGAATTTCAATCCTCCTTTTCCAAATTTCCTACCTAATGGTCTTTTGGCCACATAATCACATATTTACCAGTCTATTTCAGTGACCCAAGTCTTCTCTTTTATCTTTCTTGAAAAAATTGCATATCCAATGTGGATGGTCAAATGCATAGCACTAGATGCATCTAATAGGCGGATTGAAAGGTCACCTTACTTGCTTTTGAGCCCGAGGTCCTTGCTCTTGAGTTCTTGGTCTAGTCTTTTGAATGCTCTTTAGAGTTCTTATTTCAGTGACTAAAGTTTTGATATGTTTTGCGAAAGAATCCACTTTAGTTTCAAACATTTTCATCTTTGGATCCTCTCTACCTAGCAAACTAGTATGCTTAATTTCCATCTTAGGTCGAGATTCTCTTCCAATAACTCTAGGTTCTTGATTCAAATATTCTTTTTACCATTGAGCCATCCTATGAATATCTATATGAGGTCTCTTAATCCTAGTAAGACATCCTGCACTTATCACATCCTTTAAGATTAGCATGTATTCTCTTCATAGTGGAATATCTAGCAATCCTAGGAGATTTTGAAGCTTATCTAGTTAGTTAACATATCAGGCCTAGGTGTATCAATATACCTTAGAAATCGAGCCCTATTATTCTTGCTATAGTCCTCATGAGAGAACTATACAAGTAACTATCGCTTGAAATCAGACCATGTCATATTCGGAATCACTACTCTAATTTGGATATGCTCCCTAGTGAAGCCATGTGAGATGAAAATGGAAGTATCCTTTTCATGATCTTGAAGTAACCCCTATTGCTCTCTTATTTTCTCATAATATCTAAGATACAAAGTTAAATTCATCCCATTGAATTTCCCTCAATTTAGTTTTATCGATATTATTATTTTGGAGACCTGCTACTCCTGAGTTATTCATCATTTTCATATATGTAGTCTCTAAGAGTGAAATCTATGAGTGGATATTAGAAAGAAGACATGGTATTTGTAGCTCAAGCGTAAGCACCACCTTCTTTATTACAATGGTTTTTAGTGATGAAAATCACTATTTTTGTAGGGGATTCTTCTGAAAATTTGGAGCTCCCTACTTGCTCTTTCTTCTTCTGTGTCCACTTCTTTGATGTGCTTCCTTGCTTTATGATCGACCTTGAGTGTCAACAATATTGAAGATCTATCTTTTTCGTGATCCGTGATGCCCCACATCTACATTGCCCACAGTCCTCCTCCATCTCTACAAGCATCTACTTCCTCATTAGGGCAAAATCAATACACGTAAACACAAAAATGAATGCAGACACAAAAATGAATGCAGACACAAAAATGAATGCTTGTTTCATGTTGACTTCAAAAGTTATTGTGGGGATTCGAGCTTACACGTGGGCTGTTCTTTTTGTGTGTGGAGATGTCAAAAAATCATAAGTAGGAGCCTACGCATAATATGGTGAAGAGTCTCAAAGAGTGAACACTAAAATCATATTGGGATCACAAGGGATGGAAATTTTTGGTCATCCTAGTAGTTGAGGAATATAAAAAATCATGGAGTCACAAGATGCCTTAGATCCATTGTCCATTCCAACTTATCATGTGAATGAGTATCCCATACATGTAATGGTACAAGTTAATGTATGCCAAAATCAGATTTATAATTTTTGTAAACTAGAGTGAATGCATATCTATCAATAGAAAGTCACTATGAATGCATATCTATTGATAGAAGTTACTGCGAATTGCAACTATGAGGCAATAGATGTGAATACAACATATGAATTCTACTATCTATGGTTAAGTCTTCTTCTAAATTTTTTTGGAATTGAGATCCTGAATTATTGTTCCACCTATATAGTTCTATTTCCTCTTTGTATATAGACATAGTTCTTCCCATAGTTGCAAATGTATTTCAGATGCATTTCAAACTCTTTTGATAACTTAACCCCTGATAAGTAAAGCACAATACTCATGGAATTCCATGTTTAGGTTAGATCAAATCTTGTTTACAATTCTCTTGACTTCAAAAGTGTCATTCAAATCAAGGCTTTGATTTGTATAATAAGGCATAAGCACTTTGAACCCACAACACGTTAGAGTTTATGTGATAACTTCAACGAATGCAACATATCACTAAAAGCTTGTATGTATACTCATTGATAAAACTATGGTTTAGGTCTCGTTTAAAAACAAGTGTTGGCAAAAGCCAAGGCATATCATGAAGTAATACTTTAAATAATGAGAATTCAAAGTGAAATGCCTCAAGCCAATCGATATTGTCCCAAAGTCATGTATTAAATTCAAGTTCATTATAAATATGGCTAGCTACTGATAGTACAAAATTCAAATCTTATTGAACACTAACGTCTGTGCAAAAGTTTTAAATTCTCATTATGCTCATAGAATCAATACAAAACGTGTAGGACAACTCTATCCAAATTTGCATGCAAGAGCATTAAAAGACGGATTCTATATAATCATTTATGCACACCAAGTCCTTATGTGGCTATAACAATGGAAGCAAGTTTACATAACACAAAATTTCCATTTAGCACATAGGTTGAAAAGTGTTGAAGCCAAAAACAATTTCCTACAATAGTCTCAGTCATACCTCATGCCCAATGTTTAGGTCTGAAATAATTCTTTTGAGCATAAGATTTCTCATATTTTGATTTATTAACCTTGCGTGTAATTACTTTTGGCTCCCCTTGCTCTTTAATCTCTTCCGTTTAGACATCCTCACTTTCCACTTTGATCGGTTCTCTTTGGCTACATATAGCACTTATAAAATCCTCTTTGACAGTTTTCATGCTAATTCTAGAAATTCCTCAAAACTTAGAGTCGCTTGAGATTTTATCCCTTTCTTATCCACAACTTTCTTAATGTCAATATGTTTCTTCGATTGGGAGATTGATTGAAAAGAAGCTTATTTCTTACTTTTTTTTTTCATTCTTCACCTTTTTCTTGAGTAGTTTGTTTCTCTTTAACTTTCTCTTCATTCTAAGGTTTCTTTTCTATTTTCACAAAATGCTTCTCTAAATTTTCGTTTACTAGGACTCTCTTGTGCCTCACTTGAATTCCTCTATGGCTCATTCTCTCATTATCTTTTTTAAGCTCCCTTTTTTATGGCTCTTTGCTCGACTCAGTCTTATTAGCTTCTTTCCTAGACCTTGTAATCCTTTTGGCCCAACCCTCTTTCTCATCATCTCTCTTTAGGGGAAAAAATGAACCTTGCATGGGCCTTTTAGATTAAGGGATGATTAGTGATGGACCGATGCGAGGAGGGTATTGGCCACAGTCTAGAGCCTTAATCAACTAAGCTAGGCCTAGATTTCCTTCGTTTTGGACTAGTCAAAACAACCAAAACATGATGATAGAAGTGGTGTTTCCTCATGTAGTGGTTTAAGATTCGAATTTGATGATCCGAAATCGATATGCACCCTCGTATATGAAGGAAGTCGAATGGTTAAGCTTCAAAGATAGAGAGACATGCACCTTTGATTATGTATCATTGGATGGGGCTATCAACCCAAGGCTCAAGATTTCTCCTCAAGTGGATTGATCGGCTTTGCTTTTATGCTGTTAGATCATTAAACAATCCAAAGGCTCCTATTACATCCAACCCATGTGGAAGTGCACTTGGATATGGGACATCCGATTGGTGAAAATCCAAGGGACTCCATTTTTTTGCGTCCCAGTGCAATCTCTCTCTTAATTTTCCCATGTCCCATGACTTGATTGAAGCTTATTTTTTCATTTTCTTCCAGAACTGTAGCCCCAATTTCGTTCATCCGTGGCTAAAACTAATGGTCCTCAATGCCCACGTTCTCACAAATGATGTGACTTCTCCATTTTGTCGTTTTTTGCTAGACATATCTTCAGTCCTCTTTGTCTGTCTGTTGTGAATATCCAAGGGCTCACATTAGCCATGAGCCCTTCCCAACTGAGAGCACTAAGTTTTCTTTTTTGATAGGAAATTTCATCAACCGTGGCAGTCCTTTTGAGGTATCTAATGGCTCTCAATAAGCACGAATCCAGTCCGATTGAGGAATCAAATGTTGATCTTAAGAAATAGTATTTTTCAATAAACTACCACAGGTGGTTTTCCAAGCTCCCTCTAACCCTAGTGTGATTAATTTTAATCCCTAAAACTTAGGGATCCTTACAAGGCCCATGCAGGGTTCACTTTTTCCCCTAATGCCTTTTCTCGTCAATGTTGATTTCATAAGAATAGACTGAGAATATATAAACAAGCTCATTCCAATAGATCTTAGCACGAATATTGGAGATTGAAGCTAAAATATTTTGGTTTTCAACTTACTTTTACTAGCAACATCATAGACATGAGTCGAGAACTCATTGTTTTGATAATTCCCATCAAGCCTAAATGTGTAGGTGTTTTGGCTTGTTGGGGGTTTGTAAAAATTTTTCGATCCTCCTCTTCCAAATTCCTACCTAATGGTCTCTTGATCATATAATCACATATTGGTAAATCTATTTCAATGGTCTAAATTTTCTCTTTGGCTTCCTTGAACAAATTGCATGTCCAATATGGATGATGAAATGTATCACACTAGATTTATCGAAAAGGCTCATTGAAAGGTCACCTTACTTGCTCTAGAGCCCTACATCTCTATTCTTGAGTTACGATTCTAGTGTCTTGAATTCTCTTTAGATTTTCTATTTGACTCACTAGAGTCTCAAAATGTTTTGCTAAAAAGCGGACTTTATTTTCTAACAATTTCATCTTTGGATCCTCTCTACCTAGCAAAGTATGCTTAGCTTCCATCCTAGGTGGAGTTTCTCTTCCACTAAATCTTGGTTCCTAATTCAAATTTTCTTCACATCATTGAGCCATCCTATGAAGTCTCCTAATCAATAGTAACACCGCTTCCAATTGTCTCGTCCTCTAAGATTGGCTCTAATTCTCTTTGTAATGGAATGTCTAGCATCCCTAGGAAATCGCAAAGCTTACCTAGTTCTATGGCTGTAAAATCTATGTCAAGAAATTGATTGAACTTTTGATCAAACTTATTCAAGCATTGATTAATATGCATATCAGCCCTAGGTGTATCAATACACCTTAGATATGTGCCCCTATTATTCTTGCTATAGTCCTCATGAGACAACTCTAGAAGTAATTGTCCCTTGATATGAGACTATATCATATTCGTGGTCACTAATCTAAGCTGAATTTGCTTCCTAGTGAAGCTCTGTTCGATGCAAATGAAAGCATCTTTTTAATGATCTTTAAGCAACCCATACTGTTTTGTTATTTGCTCGTAATATCTAACATATGAAGTCAAATTCATCCTATTGAATTCGCCTGGGTGTGCTTGTATCGATTCTATTAGTTTTTAAACGTGCTTCTTGTCAAAGTTATTGGCCATTTTCATATATGTAGTCTCTAGGAGTGAAATACATGAGTGGATATTAGAAAGAAGAATTGGTATTGAAGAACTATCTTTGTATTATGGGGATTCTAGGGCTTACACATAGGATTTCCTTCATGTGTGTGGAAATGCCAAAAACTCATGGGCACGAGCCTAAAAATAATATGGTGGAGTATCGAAGAATGAAGGCCAAAGTCATATTGGAATCACAACGAATGGATGTTTCTAGTCATAATGGTAATTGAGGGATGTCATAAATCATTGAGTCACAAGATGCCCAAGAACCATTGTTCATTCCAACTTCTCATGCAAGCAAGTCTTCCAGACATGTAATGGTACAAGCTCATGTGTGCCAAATAAAATTTACATTTTTTGTAAAGCTCGAGTGAGTGCATATCTATCTATAGAATTCACTCTCAATTGCAAGTATGAGGCAATAGATGTAAATACAACATATGACTTCTACTATCCATGGTTAATTCTGCTCCTTAGTTCTTCTGGAGTCTCAATCCTGAATTATTATTCCGAGTATATAGTCCGATTTCCTCTTTGTATGAAGACGTAGTTCTTCCCACACTTGCATGGATTGGAGATGCATTTCAAACTCTTATGATAACTTAACCCCCGATAACTAAAGCGCAATACTCATGGAATTTCGTGTTCAGGCTAGAGCATGATCTTGTTTACAATTTGCTTGACGTCAAAAGTGTCATTCAAACCAGAACTTTGAATTATATAATCAGGCATAAGCACTTTGAACCCACAACACGTTACAGTTTATGTGATAGCTTCAGCGAATGCAAGATATCACTCAAAGCTTGCCCGTGCATTCATTGATGAAACTATGGTTTAGCTCTTCTCAAAAAACAGGTGTTAGAGAAGCAAAGGCATATCATGAAGTAATACTTTAAATAATGAGAAGTCAAAGTGAAATGCCTGATGCTAGACTCGATATTGTCCCAAAGTCACGTATTAAATTCACGTTCATTATGAATATGGCCAGCTGACAGTATGAAAGTCAAATCTTATTAAACACTAATGTCTGCGCAAAAGTTTTAAATTCTCATTATGCTCATAGAATCAGTGAAAACATTGTAGGACAAATCTATCCAAATCTGCACGCAACAGCATTAAAAGACGGATTCTATATAATCATCTATGCGCACCAAGTCCTTATTGTTGGTGCATTTTACCCAAGCCTACATGCTTGATATGTTTGATATTATCCTCATTTGTAAGTCACATGAGTAGTCATGTGAACACCTCTTGTAAAAGAGTTCATTTTTATCTCTTGTAATTGAAAAAAGAAAAAGGAAAAGGATGGCTTACCTCATGCATGATGTAAAAGCAAATTCCTGGCTATAACTACCAAAATCACGAATTTTTGAGCTGAGGGAATATCTCCTAACTTTGGGGATCACTTTTAGGTGGAGCCATTCGAATTTGAATTCAAAACTCCCTCCAAGAATAGCTATAAAAAGAGCAAGAAGTAAGAGGCGATTAGCAAGCTTTGTACGTGACCACTTCATGTCATTTTGTAGAGATTAAAGAGCTTACTCCATAGCTCTATCTTTCTACTCCCATTGTGCAAAGATTCATTGCCAATGTGGTTGTAATCATATGTGAATCTATACATTTATTATCATCTACTTCTTTGTTTTGTTCTCTGCTATACTCACTCAGAGCAGTACATTCAAAAGGTCATATCTCGAGTTCTACTGATTCATTTTCAGTGTTTTAAAGTGCGTTGTATAGCTCTTACTGTCTAAGTTCCGCATATAAATTTTCAAGGTCATTGAATAAATACCTTTGGAGATATCTGCATTTTACTGCTTACTGGTCTATCTCTATAGAGCCCCGAGAATTATGGGGAGGTTCCAGAAATTGTTGAAACTTGTTCTCAGTGCTCAGTCCATCATTTGAAGTGTTTTAACTTAGATTGGGAAGCTTGCTAGATCTATTTGCTATGCCCAAAAGGAAGTTTTCAAATTCTTAACAGGTTGAGAGCAGTGTTCATTTTTTCCAGCAGGTGTATGTCCAAAAATAGCAAGTTTTGGGAGCTAGTCGTTTCACAACTAGTCTGTCTTGACTTAAACTTTTGGGATACATGTTCCAAAGTACTTGGCTGATATTTTGGTGGATTTAGGAAGCTCAAAGGGTCTACTAATCAACTCTGAAGTCTCAGTTGGCTGGTGTGAAGCTGGTTGTAGTGGCACCTACTCATCTTTGGATTGCATCCACCATCTCTCTTCATAGTGGTATCAAAGCATAGTCAAGCAACATGGGAGATGGATTTCCATCAACAATTGACAAATTGGATCGAAACAACTACCCGGCATGGTCTCTAAGGATGGAGGCTTACCTTCAAGGGAGGAATCTATATGGATTCATATCCGGAGATGAAGCAATGCCAACCATGAGGAACAAAGGGCAACCATCACATGAAGAAGTGGAAGGACTTACAAATTGGTGTTCGAAGGATGCACTCGCAAGGTCCTATATTCTAAACTCAATCTCTGATTTTCTTTTACCTCATGTCAAGGGATGCAAGACATCTAGAGAAATGTGGAATGCACTTGCTTCTTTCTTCTCTTCCAACACTCGAGCAAGGAAGAACCAATTGTGGATGGAGTTCACACAAATGAAGAAAAGCCCGAAGCAAAATGTGACTGATTATGTCACAAAGATGAAGGAGATTTCCGACCAACTTGGAAGCATTGGAGAGGTAATTGAAGAGGAGCAAATCATAAGACAAATCATGAATGGAATCAAAGCAGACGACAAGTGGGAGTCATTCACAACAGCCATGGATTTATACATGGATATGCATGTACCCGACCTCAACACACTCATGGGCCAACTCTTCACTCATGAAGCAAAGATTAGCAAAGATGGTGAGTCCTCAAGAGGTAATCAAACTTCTGCCTTATATTCTGATAAAGCTAAGGTCAAGGACAAGTCAAAGAATAGGAAGAATGAAGATGAAGGTAGCTCTTTCCAAGCAAACTTTGCAGGTAGAGGAAGAGCTAGAGGAAGAGGCAGAGGTGGAAAGCATGGCAGGGGGAGATTCCAATCATCTCAACCTTGCAACATATGTGGCTTATCTAACCATACTACTGAAGAATGTTTCAGGAACCCGAGGAACTCAAGAGGAAGAGGATTCAATAGAGGTGGCTATGGATCAAATAGAGGTAGATACAATGGAGGCTACAACAACAACAACTACTACAACAACAATTACAACAACAACAACAACTATCAAAGTGGCCATAGAGGAAGAAGAGATTACAATAACTATGCAGAGGACCAAAGTCAAGAAGATTCATTATTGATTATGAATCTATCAACGAAGAAGGGTAAGGATGATGATCACATATTTTACATTGATTCGGGATGCTCGAACCATGTAGCAGGAAATGTGGCTTTACTTTCTGATTTGGAAGATCCTCATAACAAGCATGAAGTGCAGACAGGAGATGACACAAAGCACTCAGTGGAGAAGATAGGTAATGTGAAGACATCAGATGGGAATATGAACCTCTTAAGCAAAGTCTTGTATGTCCCTACAATTACCAAAAATTTAATAAGTGTTGGAAAGATTGTTGAAAAAGGATTGCAGGTTAAATTCAATCGATTTGGAGCATATGTTGAAGACCCAAGGCAAGGCTTTCGAAGGATTGCCAAAGGAGAAAAGACAGGAAGGCTTTTCACTTTTGAAGTGGAAGATACAAAGAACATAGCTTTGTTTAGCTATGGATCTCAAACTCTAACAGAGTTGGAGATATGGCACAAAAGGCTTGCTTACATTAGTGAGAGGACACTCAAACAGATTTGCAGGGATCAAAGTGTACTTGGTTTGCCTAATATCACAAGGCAACACATGATTTTTAAGTGTGAAGCTTGTCAACTCGGCAAGGCTCATAGACAACCTTTCAATAAGAAAGGATATATGTATCAAAATCCTTTGGATCTAGTGCACACGGATGTGTGGGGTCCAAGTAAGGAGCCATCTATATCAGGCTCAAGATATTATGTGTCTTTCATAGATGATTGTAGCAGGTGGACCATTCTGTTTTTCATGAAGCACAAGGATGAAGTGTTTAATTGCTTTAAGAAGTATATTGCTCTTGTTGAAAACCAAACAGGTAGGACTTTGAAACGACTCAGATCAGATGGTGGAGGAAAATACTTCTCTTCTGAATTTGATGCCTTCTTGCATGAAAGAGGCATTAAAAGGGAAGTCACTACAAGGTATACACCTGAACTCAATGGTGTAGCAGAGAGGAGGAACAGAGCTATTGTCGAAGCTGCAAGGTCCATGCTCAACGAAAAGGGATTGCCAAACTACCTATGGGCAGAGGCTGTGTCTACAGCCACATATCTCATAAATAGACTTCCATCTAAGTCACTAGATGGAACCACTCCATATGAAGTGTGGAATGGAAGAAGACCTAGTCTAGAGCATTGCAAAATTTTTGGATGCTTAGCCTATGCTCACATTCCTTCTCAAGTAAGAGGGAAATTGGATCCCAAGGCACAGAAGTGCGTATTTATTGGTTATGACCAAAACCAAAAAGGATATAGATTGTACAATCCAACCAATAAAGGATTTTCTGTGAGTAGAGATGTAATTTTTTATGAAAACAAATCATGGTTTGATGATGACAGGAAAGTGAAGCTGCCGTATGACTTG
Source organism: Ceratopteris richardii (assembly GCA_020310875.1). Lineage (NCBI taxonomy): Eukaryota > Viridiplantae > Streptophyta > Polypodiopsida > Polypodiales > Pteridaceae > Ceratopteris > Ceratopteris richardii. The sequence goes on from CM035407.1 coordinate 34,112,963, forward strand.
GATGAAGACTTTCCATCACTTCAACCAAAGGAGCCAAAGCAGATTGAAGAAAGTGATTCGGAGATTGACCTAGAAGACTTGGAAAGACTAAAACTATGGAAGAACAAAGGTAAAGCAAAGATGCAGGATGCTACATATGGACCCAAGAGCTCACATCAACCACTTAGAAGGTCTTCAAGGGAGAAGAAGAAACCAGAGAGGTTTGGTTATGATACTTCTTTGGTCACCAAGCACTCAATCTACATTGCAAAGGATTTAACCAATGAAGAACCTACCACATTTGAAGAAGCACAAAGCAAGAAAGCTTGGAGAGATGCAATGGATGAAGAAATGGAAGCCTTGAAGGAGAATGACACTTGGGAGCTTGTACCTAACAAGCCATCTATGAAGATAATCGAATCTCGATGGATATACAAAATCAAGAGGAATCCAGATGGAAGTATAAATAGACACAAAGCAAGGTTAGTTGCTAAAGGGTTTGCTCAAACCCATGGTATTGATTATGAGGAGACTTTCTCTCCTATTGCAAAAATGCCTACAATTAGGGTTCTCATTAGTCTTGCTGCATCTAGAAATTGGAATCTTTATCAACTTGATGTAAAGAATGCTTTCTTGAATGGATGGATTTCTCAGGAAGTGTATATGGCACAACCTCCTGGATATGAGGATGCACATCATCCTAACTATGTATGCAAACTAAAGAAAGCTTTGTATGGATTGAAGCAAGCTCCAAGAGCTTGGAATTTCAGATTGGTGACTTATTTGCAGGACCAAGGATTCAAAGCTAGCAAGGCGGATACCTCTTTATTCATAAAGAGGAATGGATCTGAAGTGATCTATTTATGTGTGTATGTTGATGATATTATTATCACAGGCAATGATCTTGAAGGAATCAAACAGGTAAAGAGTCAAATGAAGGAGGAGTTCAAAATAAGTGACCTCGGACCACTCACTTATTTTCTTGGATTGGAGTTGATCTACATAGATTCAGGTATATACATCACACAAAGGAAGTATGTCCATGACATACTCGTCAAGTTCAAGATGGAAAATACCAAGTGTGCAGGTACACCTATGGAGCAAAATCATAAGCTTAGTGCTTATGAAGGAGAGCCAATTGAAGACATCACAAGCTATCAAAGCTTGGTTGGAAGTTTGAACTATGCAACACTCACAAGGGTGGATATATGCGTGTTAGCATATTGAGTCAATTTATGCATAAGCCGAGAAGACCACATATGGAAGCGGCCAAGAGAGTCCTCAAGTACCTAAAGGGGACCATGAATGAAGGTTTGTTTTATTCATTTACTTCAGATATTGAGCTAAAGGTCTACTCAGATGCAGATTGGGCCGGATCTAGAGATGATAGAAGAAGCACATCTGGGTATATATCATTTGCAGGTTCAAAAATCATTTTTTAGTCATCGAAGAAGCAACCAACCGTGGCATTACCTTCTACCGAAGCTGAATATAGAGGTTTGGCTAATGCAACTCAAGAAATCATGTGGTTAAAGTCTTTGTACACAGATCTTGGACTTCATTCTTCAACACCTCACATTTTTTGTGACAACACAAGCTCACTACATCTAGCAGCTAATCCGGTATACCATGCTAGAACCAAACATATTGAAGTCCACTACCATTATGTAAGGGAGAAGCTATTGAGCAAGGATATTCAACTATCCTATGTCTCTACAGATATGCAATGTGCAGACATGTTGACGAAAGCTCTTGATGGTACGAAGTTAAGTAGATTCACGTTGATGATTGGATTGCAGGAAATCAAGGACAATTGAAGACTTATTTGGAGGCCAAGCATGTTCGGCTTGACGGGGAGCTGTTGGTGCATTTTACCTAAGCCTACATGCTTGATATGTTTGATATTATCCTCATTTGTAAGTCACATGAGTAGTCATGTGAACACCTCTTGTAAAAGCGTTCATTTTTATCTCTTGTAATTGAAAAAAGAAAAAGGAAAAGGATGGCTTACCTCATGCATGATGTAAAAGCAAATTCGTGGCTATAACTACCAAAATCACAAATTTTTGAGCTGAGGGAATATCTCCTAACTTTGGGGATCACTTTTAGGTGGAGCCATTCGAATTCGAATTCAAAACTCCCTCCAAGAATAGCTATAAAAAGAGCAAGAAGTAAGAGGCGATTAGCAAGCTTTGTACATGACCACTTCATGTCATTTTGTAGAGATTCAAGAGGTTACTCCATAGCTTTATCATTCTACTCCCATTGTGCAAAGATTCATTGCCAATGTGGTTGTAATCATATGTGAATCTATACATTTATTATCATCTACTTCTCAGCTTTGTTCTCTGCTATACTCACTCAGAGCAGTACCTTCAGAAGGTCATATCTCGAGTTCTACTGATCCATTTTCAAAGTTTTAATATGCGTTGGATAGCGCTTACTGTCTGCTTTCTGCATATAAATTTTCAAGGTCATTGAATTAATACTTTTGGAGATATCTGTATTTTACTGCTTACTGGTCTATCTCTGTAGAGCCCCGAGAATTGTGGGGAGGTTCCAGAAATTGTTGAAACTTGTTCTCAGTGCTCAGTCCATCATTTGAAGTGTTTTAACTTGGATTGGGAAGCTTGCTAAGTCTATTTGCTATGCCCAAAAGGAATTTTTCAAATTCTTACCAGGTTTAGAGCACTCTTCATTTTCTCCAGCAGGTGTATGTCCAAAAATAGCAAGTTTTGGGAGCTAGTCATTTCGCAACTAGTCTGTCTTGACTTAAACTTTTGGGATACATGTTCCAAAGTACTTGGCTGATATTTTGGTGGATTTACGAAGCTCAAAGGGTCTACTAATCAACTCTGAAGTCTCAGTTGGCTGGTGTGAAGCTGGTTGTAGCGGCACTTACTCATCTTTGGATTGCATCCACCATCTCTCTTCACACTTATGCGGCTATAGCAATGGAAGCAAGTTTTGAAGTGTTGAAGTTAACCAAAAAAAAAGGAACATTTGAACGTATGTATACTATAATAAATGAGTTCATGTACAGATATCCCAAATAAGTAACCAGAAAAGTATCTGGGAATAGAAAGTCATGGATACCTGGAAGCGCAACCCATCAACGTAATTTAGTGTGAATATTTTTCATCAACAAACTTTGCTCACTACAATAAATAGTTGTCTGCGACAATGTTGAACTTGGTGTACTAACTATGCAAACTCTTTGGTTATCACAGCGTCAGTCGCTTATCCCCTGTGTCTTCGTATACCGTCCCTTGCTTCTTATTAACAGTGAGCTTCACTCACTGCCGGTGCCTCTGCTTGCCAATAATACTTATTAAGGTCCATGCGCGACAGGTCAATTGGTTGAGTTCCTCGCCTCTTGAGGTGGGGGCGAGGATTCTATCCTCCCTAGTGGCAAGACAGCTAACCATGCTTTCAAGCATGTGTAATGAGTGTAAACCAGTTGTAATGTCGCCTTAGGGCGGTTGTAAGTCCGTGTCAAACCAGTTTAACCCTTGCTCTTGTGAGAATATTAAAACTAATCATTAAATTATATTTATTAGTTTTAGTATTCTCTTATATATATATATATATATATATATATATATATATATATATATATATATATATATATATATATATATATATATATATATATATACATATATATATATATATATGTGTGTGTGTGTGTGTGTTTGTATGTATATATATGAAACTACCTAATTTATTAATACAAAAATGCAAAACTGGATGGTAAACTTGAAATGAAAATATTTTATACTTATTGCATGATTTCAACCTTTGTTTTTAACCTCTTTCAATCGTACATTTGAAACAACAAGAATAATCAAATCAATTATTTAAATAAAACCTATGAGGAACTCTTTATTTTTTTATCAAATCACTCCCACTACAACATATGCTTCTCATACCAACACTGTCCATATCATTCGTCATGCACTGATGTTGGTATGATCATTGGAAATGCCTAGAAAGACCATGTTAGTCATACCGAGGGTCACTTGACCATCGGTATAACCCTTACAAATGAATGGCCGGTATACACATTGTTGATATATTTAGGTAGTGATGTGTGTGAACACTCTAGGACCGCCGGGGCACGTTTTTCCCTCTTTAGGAGGTTTTTTTCCCCCGGCTTGTATATACGCCTATTGCCCTAATGCGCTACTAATCTTTGTACATTCTCTAGTAATACATTCAGTATTGTGTGTTTGTGCTCCAAGCTTCTTCTTCTTCCTTGTGTTGTTCGCGTGCTTCCGCAAACGTCTAACTCCAACAATTGGTATCAGAGCGGGTCATCGCTTCATCTAGGGCGCCGTCAACACTCCTCCGTTTGCAGTCTCAGATTCGCATGAAATTTGGTGAGCATACTCAGGGTGTTTTCGAGATCAAAACTGCTTCGCTCTATGGTGCCAAAATCGTGATCTGAGCTCGTTTCGGCCTCTGAACGCACTATCACAGTGCTTGTGCAGGCTATTTCGTCCTTTTGTGCCAAAGGTATATTCTAGTTTCTATTCACCAGTTTAAGCGTCTCAAAGTGTGCTACAGGTCTAGCAAAACTCCTTTGGGCAGTTCTGTTCAACTTTTTGAGATACAATCAATTTTTTGCATCAAGGTATTTTAGTCACCGACCATGGCTGAAAGCAGTGATGTATTCCGTATGTTGGCTGTTGAGGATAAGTTGGATGGTACCAACTACCCATTATGGGCTTATATGATGCGACATGTACTGGTTGCAAAAGGATTGTGGAACATTGTGCAGGGTGTTGAAAGATGTCCTGTTACATCTGTAACGACAGGTACTGCAAATACAGAAGCTGGAGCTGATGAAGATGGTGTCGAAGATGATATTCCACAGATTCCTGCTCGTGCTACTGTTTTTGTTGCACCTACTACAGAGCAGATTCGCTGGGATGGCAGAGATGCCCAAGCACATGCATTGATAGCTTTGTCTGTCAAACATGCCATTATTCTTCACATTCGCTCTTGCAGAACAGCAAAGGATGCTTGGGATACACTTACCACTTTGTACCAGGCTAGGAATGAGGCTCGTGTTGCTTACCTCCGAAAACAGTTGGAGAGTGAGCACATGAATGAAGGTGATTCTATGGACAGTTTTCTCACAAAGATCAAAGACCTGAAGGAACAATTGATTTCTGCTGATGAGGTTATACCAGATAGCTCACTTGTGTAGACCGTTCTGAATGGTCTTCCTGATTCATATCAGAGTTTTGCCTCTACTCTTCGGTTGATGATGAAAGGCAATCCGAATGCCTTGTCATTTGAGGAATTGGTCTCTATTCGGTTGCAGGAAGATCAGTCCAGGCAGAGCAGGTCCATTATGTGTGTTGCAGATCAAGCTTTCTTGGCTACTCAGAAGGGCAAAGGAAAATGGAGCTCTTCTACTAGTAAGCAGAAATCTACAAATGTTGCACAATTAGAAGAACCAGGATAAAGATGAGAAGAAATCAGAAAAGCAGAAATTGTTTTGCAAGTACTGTAATGGTTGTTGCAGAGGCCTCTACATCAAAAACAGAGTCTGCAAATCTCTTGCAAGAAGAAGAATGGGCGTTTACTACTGTCTGCAGTTTTGACCCATCTTCTCATGATCAATGCATGTCTGCAATAGACTCACATGTTTGCCAGTACTTTGACAGTGGGGCGACCAAACATATTACCTCGCAGCGCAGTTTCTTCTCTTCACTCAAGCCTGCCCCTACAGGGAATACTGTCACATGCGCCAATAACTCCTCTTATCCTGTTATGGGAGTTGGTAAGATCATTCTGACTACTGCTGATGGTAGTTCTTTCACTTTGTTAGATGCTTTATTTGTGTGAGGGATCAAAAAGAACTTGTTATCAGTTTCTACATTATCCAAGATTGGCTTGGTTGTGAAATTCGTTGATGACAGGTGTACAGTCCATGATCTCTCAAATGGCGATGTGATTATTGCTTCTGGCATTTTATGTCGTGGGCTGTATAAGCTCATAGACTATGAAAGATCTGTGAATGATTCGTCATGTGCAGATCATGATTCTCAGGCTATGTCAGATGCAAAGGTTTGGCATGCACGCTTTGGTCATCTGAATTTTGCTAGTTTGTTACACCTGCAGAAATCTCAAATGGTGTCCTCTTTGCCCAAACTTGACGCACCTTGAAAACATGTTTGTGAAGGCTATATTTTGGGCAAAATGCAACGTTCTTCCTTTCCAAAAGATGGTTCAGTTCGGTCTACACAAAAATTGCAGCTTGTACATAGTGATGTCTGTGGTCCTATGCAGACACCCTCTTTTGGAAATTACCTTTACTTCTAGACTTTCATTGATGATTTTTCCAGGCATCCATGGGTATATCCACTCAAAGCAAAGTCCGAAGTGTTCATGTGCTTCAAACAGTTTTTGGTTTTGGCTGAAAATTTGTCAGCATGTAAAATGGGCACCCTCCATTCTGATCGAGGGGGGGAATATATGTCTTCAGATTTTAATGCATTTCTGGCTGAACGTGGGATAAAACACCAGTGTACAATGTCATATACACCTCAACAGAATGGAGTTGCTGAACGAAAGAACAGGTCACTCATGGAGATGGCGAGGTGCATGGTCAAAAGCCAGGCTTTACCACATAGTTTCTGGCTTGAGGCTGTCATGTGTGCAGCATATGTACTGAACAGGTGTCCCACTAAAGCGTTGCAGTCTATCACTCCATATGAAGCTTGGCATGACCCCAAGCCATCTGTTGCTCATCTGCGTGTTTTTGGTTGTTTGGCATATGCATTAGTGCCTGAACAACATCGCAGAAAATTGGATGATAAGGCAGTAAAATGTATTTTTGTTGGGTACAGTTCTGAAAGTAAAGGCTATCGTCTGTATCATCCACAGACTAAACGCATTCTGGTTAGCCGTGATGTTGTCTTTGTGGAAGATGCTATTCAGCCATTGCTTTCATGTACTAAGGAGACATCTGTTAGCTCCAAAGACATGTATGATACATTGATGCCTCTTTTTATAGGTGGACAGTCTAGTGCTATTCCTAATGAGGCAACTTCTCAGCCCTTGCGGGTTTCATATGATGATGCAGATCATTCTATTTCTGATGCAGATTTACATGATGCACTTGTTGATGAGAGAGCTGATATTGAGCAAGCAAAAACTATGCCAAAATGGCTGGTGCAGACTTTGCGTGATAGCAAATTAGATGCACCTTTGTCATATCATACTCGTTCAGGCTGTCATAGTGCCTCCTTTGCATCAGATTGCTATGCTATGGTTATGTCTAGTCTCTGTGATGAGAATGAGCCTGGTTCTTTTGATGAAGCACAGAATTCAGAAAATTGGATGGCTGCCATGCAATCTGAATATGATGCTATAATGAAGAATGGTACATGGTCTTTATGTGAATTGCCTCCTGGCAAGAAGGCCATTGGCACTAAGTGGGTATACAAGCTGAAGCGTAAACCTGATGGTACAGTTGACAGGTATAAGGCTAGGCTTGTTGCAAAGGGTTATGCGCAGGAAAGAGGCATTGATTTTGATGAGACCTTTGCACCTACATGCCGTATGACTACTGTTCGGAGCATTTGTGCACTTGCAGCCCATCATGGTTGGAATGTACATCAGCTGGACATTAAAATAGCATTTCTGAATGGTGACTTGCATGAAGAAGTGTATGTTTTTCAGCCCCGTGGCTTTGTGTAGAAAGGGCATGAAAACCAGGTTTGCAGGTTAAAGAAGGCA
>CM035407.1:34125696-34198196 GCA_020310875.1 Ceratopteris richardii
ATCTTTACTTCGTGACTTTGATTGATGATTTTTCGAGGCATGCATGGGTATATCCATTGAAGGAAAAGTCTGAAGTTTTCATGTGCTTCAAACTGTTTTTTGTTTTGGCTAAAAATTTGTCAGCATGTAAAATGGGCACCCTCCATTTTGATCGAGGGGGGAAATATATGTCTTCTGATTTTAATGCATTTCTGGCTGAACGTGGGATAAAACACTAGTGTACAGTGTTGTATACACCTCAGCAGAATGGTGTTGCTGAATGAAAGAATAGGTGACTCATGGAGATGGCGATTTGTATGGTCAAGAGTCAGGCTTTACCACATAGTCTCTGGCTTGAGGCTATTATGTGTGAAACATATGTACTTAACGGGTGTCCCACTAAAGCACTCCAATCTATCACTCCATATGAGGCTTGGCATGATCCCAAGCCAATTGTTGCTCATCTGCATGTTTTTGGTTGTCTGGCATATGCATTAGTGCCTGAACAACATCGCAGAAAATTAGATGATAAAGTAGTAAAATGTATTTCTGTTGGGTACAGTTCTGAAAGTAAAGGGTATCGTCTGTATCATCCAAAGACTAAACAAATTCTGGTTAGCTGTGATGTTTTTTTTGTGGAAGATGTTATTCAACCATTGTTTTCATGTACTAAGAAGATATCTCTTAGCTCCAAAGATATGTATGATACTTTGCTGCCTCTTTTTACAAGTTGAGAGTCTAGTGCTAGTCCTAATGAGGCAACTTCTCAACCTTTGCAGGTTTCAGGTGATGATGCAGATCATTCCATTTCTGATGCAGATTTACATGATGCACTTGTTGATGAGAGAGCTGATATTGAGCAAGCAGAAATTATGCCCAAATGGCTGGTGCAGACTTTGTGTGATAGCAAATTAGATGCACCTCTATCATATCATACTCGTTCAAGCCCTCATAGTGCCTCGTTTGCATCATATTGCTATGCTATGGTTGCATCTAGTCTCTGTGATGAGAATGAGCCTGTTTCATTTGATGAAGCACAAAATTCAGAAAATTGGATGGCTGCTATGCAATCTGAATATGATGCTATAATGAAAAATGGTACTTGTTCTTTATGTGACTTGCCTCTTGGCAAGAAGGCCATTGGCACTAAGTGGGTTTACAAGCTGAAGCATAAGCCTGGTGGAATAATTGACAAGTATAAGGCTAGGCTTGTTGCAAAGGGTTATGCACAGGAAAGAGGCATTGATTTTGATGAGACCTTTGCACCTACATGTTGTATGGCTACTGTTCAGAGCATTTGTGCACTTGCAGCCCATCATGGTTGGAATGTACATCAATTGGACATTAAAACTGCATTTCTGAATGGTGACTTGCATAAAGAGTGGTACTTGGTCTTTATGTGACTTGCCTCCTAGCAAGAAGGCCATTAGCACAAAGTGGGTATACAAGCTGAAGCGTAAGCCTGATGGAACTGTTGACATGTATAAGACCAGGGTTGTTGCAAAGGCTTATGCACAGGAAAGAGACATTGATTGTGATGAGGCCTTTGCACCTACACGCCATATGACTACCATCTGTAGCATCTGTGCACTTCCATCTCATCATGGTTGGAATGTACATCAGTTGGACATTAAAACTGCATTTCTGAATGGTGACTTGCATGAAGTGTATGTTTTTCAACCCCTTGGCTTTGTGCAAAAAGGGCATGAAAATCAGGTGTGCAGGTCAAAGAAGGCATTATATGGTTTAAAGCAAGCACCATGTGCTTGGTATGAAAAGATACATGCCTATCTGATTGCACATGGTTTTGAGAACAATCCAACTGAAAGCACCTTATATGTGAAGCGTGCTAATGATTTGCTTCTGATCATTGTTGTCTATGTTGATGACATGCTACTCACTGGTCCTATTGAGAAGCATATTGCTAATTTTAAGGCTGATTTGCATGCCTCATTTGAGATGTCTAATTTGGGGCATTTGCATCACTATTTGGGCATTCAGTCTATGCAAGTTGATGGTGGAATGGCTTTGTGTCAAACGAAATATATTGACACATTATTGCAGCGTTTTGGCCTTGAAGGCTGTAAGCCTATTTCCACTCCTATGGAGACAGGTTTACGATTGAGTCTTCATTATGCTGGAGATGCATTTGATGTTGTCCTCTATCGGCAGGTTGATGGATGCCTGATTTAGTTATGCATTACTCAGCCAGATATTCAGTTTGTTGTCTCACAGATGAGCATGTTTATGCATTGCCCAGGTGTCAAGCATTGGCAAGCAGTTAACTGCATCTTTTGAGTGGTACTCGGCTACTTGACTTGTTTTATCCCAAGGGGGAATCACTACCACCACATTTGCATGCTTTTTTTGACTTATACTGGGCTGGTTGCTATGACACTCGTGTGTCCACTAGTGGCTTTTGCTTCACGCTTGGTAGCTCATGTATATCTTGGTTGAGCAAGAAGCAGCCTACTGTGGCCACTTCGAACTCTGAGGCTGAGTATAGGGCAACTTTCATAGCTACTATTGAGTGTGTGTGGCTCAAATGCCTTATGGCTGATTTGGGTGTTGGTCAGTCTTCTACCACCACCATCTTCACTGACAGTCAGAGTGCATTGGCAGCTACGAGGAACCCAGTGTTTTATGCTCACACTAAGCACATTGAGGTGCATTACCATTATGTCAGGGAGAGGTTCTCTGTTGGGGAGATGATCTTGGCATATGTGCCCACGTAGGAGAACACTCCATGCCTTTTCATGAAGGCTCTGCCTAGGGACAAGTTTGAAGCTTTCCGCAAAGCTTTGGGCTTACTTCCTTTTGTGGAGTGATTTCCACATAGCTTGGAACTTCCTTATACATGAGTGCTAGCTACTTGTTCACCGCATCACTCCAAGGGGGGACTTGTTGATATATTTAGGTAGTGATGTGTGTGAACACTCTAGGACCGCCGGGGCACTTTTTTCCCTCTTTAGGAGGTTCTTTTCCCTCGACTTGTATATACACCTATTGCCCTAATGGGCTACTTATCTTTGTACATTCTCTAGTAATACATTCAGTATTGTGTGTTGTGCTCCAAGCTTCTTCTTCTTCCTTGTGTTGTTCGCGTGCTTCCATAGACATCTAACTCCAATAGATTTATGTAGATTGTACTACCAAATTGAGGCTTATATTGAGGCTGGGTGAAAGCCAGATCATAAAGGGATGACGAATGGAGAGATTGAGTTTGACAATCATGAATGAATCTATGAGGAATGCCATATGTGATGAAAATAATAAATCTAGCTTTAATTATACATATAGTGTTCAATGTGAGAAAGATATATGGTGGTTAGGTGTTATTGAAGTATGTAAATAATCCAGTATGTTCTTTCATGGATTTTTAGTAGGATCCCATGGATCACTATGGTAATACTTCTCAAGTTCATGACAGAAAACTTAACATAGCAGACTATCAAATGCATGTCACATTGCAATCAAGTGCATCTCCTCTTTGTCCATGAAGGGCCCTACAATTTTTTTTCAAGGTCCTTTCTTGCATTTTTGTGGCAGAGCCTTTTGTGGCCTCCCTATGCCATGAAGTACACATTGAGTGTCATATACATACAAGATATGGATTGAAATTTTGGCTTATCATAAATCCAAAACAAAGCATTAGGGGAAAAAATGAACCCTGCATGGGCCTTGTAAGGATCCCTAATTTTTAGGGATTAAGCTTGATTATGTTCTTGTTTAAGGGGACAAAGTGCATTTAATAGGGCACTTTTTAGTAGGCTGGAGTAAGCTTTTTTTTAGGCTTCATTAGGCCTCTCTCTTTCTTCTTCTAGAGAGAGAGAAAGAGAATCTACTTTCCACATCATCAAACTCGTACATGTATTTGAATAAAAAAATGAATTTTTTTAAAAAGTCTCATTTTCAGTGTATATTAACTCAAAAGGGCCTATTTTTTAATATATATGTCAGAAGTCACTTTTTTGGGCCCATTTTTTGAAGTTTCTTTTAGAAAAAGTATAATTTTCAAACTCCCTCCAAAAGTAGTTGCCACATCATCAAATCCGTGACTATGCTTCCCCCAAAAAATGACTTTTTTCAAATTTCATCATTTTCAGCCATACACAGTGGAAAAATACACTTTAACCCATACACATACCAGAAAATAGATTTTTTGAGCAAAACATATGCTTTAGAGTCCCTTGCAACCAGTTTTTCATCTTTGTTTTTGATATTGCTAGTCATTAGCAAAGATGGTGTTGACATGTATCACAAACTTCACAGTAGAATGTCCGCATGCTCCTGCATCAACAAGTATCCATGTTCGTGTGCCTAGAGAGTTTGCTCCAAATACAGGATGAAGCAATGATGCCAATTCTCAAAATGAACGTCGTGCAGCTGGAGAAAAAAGTATTGATCCTTGGGCTCATGGTTCACTATATCCTCTTGATCCAATATCTTCTTACCATCCAACATTCCATAACCTCTCAACTTTACTTCAGTTCATTGGTGCAGGTGAAGCTGGACTATTAGGTTACTGCAAGCGATTATCTACACATTCACTTGCTATTGCTAAGTATTGGTTCCAACAATATCACATCCATCATATGAGGGTGGTCACTTTAGAAAGCACAATCATATCTTTACAAAAACAACTTGCAGATTCGGAGTAGGATATTGAAGCAAAACAAAGCACAATTTCAAAGTTAACTACAAATCTCCAGGAGCTGAAAGAGACTCCACTTGGTATGACACATAGGAAAAGAGCATTGTCATCCTTTGAAGCTCTTTCAAAAGGTGGTGGAGCACGCAAATGACGTATATATGCAACAAGGTGAGTGTTTGTTTTACTTTTATATGTTTTAATGAAGATTTGTAATGGAATCTTTCATTATGTAGGTCATTTATTCAAGACATAACTGCTTCATCAACAACACAAGACCAATTCAAGCTGATGAATAGTTGTATAAATACCAAATAAATCACTTTTGCTTTAGACTCACGCATAGGAAAGTGTATTAGAGTTGTTTTTGAAGCTGAGTTTTCAAAGAAATTAAAAAACACCTTATCAGAGTGCAAGATGTGCAGGCAATATGTGACGAAGGAGGCATGAGTAGAAATGGGTATACTGCAATGTACACCCTTCTTAGGCAAGCCTTACAATCACAAGGTATTTCTCAAAGTATATTTCCATGCCCATATAAAGTGTCTACCAATAAAAAACTTCAAAATGAGGATGTGACTCGTACTATTGGACAATATTTATTCATAGAAGAAACTATGCCTGCCTCTGTTTATCATCCAAATATTCCCAAGAAGCAATCAAAAATCCTATCTACACAAGGATTTACTTACACTAAATTCAACAATATATCTTCAGAAGCTTCAACAAGCAATGGTTCACTTTTATAGTTGAACAATCAAAGGTACCCCTACTACATTTTATTTGGTGTTGAAGTTTTATTGCATTCAAGTGTCATATTAAGATAATGTTTTCTCTTTTGTGCAGATTGTAATGTTAAGTTAAAGTTCATACTGAAGCTTGATGAGTGTCAAATCATAAAGGATCGGCGACTAGAAAGGTTGAGTGTGACGCTAATGAATGAAATTATGGACCATGCAATGAGTGATGAAACTTTAGGAGGGAGGGACCATTTGACTTACAGTGTGCAATCAAAGAGAGATATCAGGTGGTTAGGTGCTATAGAAGTTCTGAAAGAAACAAACAATGTTATTTCGTGGATTTTTAGTAAGACTCCATTGATTACGGAAGTAATATCTTCTCAAATACATGGGCAAAAGCTTTTTGTAGATGATATAGGTGAATTTGAGGTAGAATGGCATTTGGGTCGAGACCTTAAGAGTATAAAATGCATGTTAGGTTGTAAACAAGGAGCATCTTCTCGCTATCCTTGCCCATATTGTACACAAGGTTACAAAGGATCTATAAGACAGTCTAAACCTGCAAGGGCATTGATGAGAGTTGATGACTCTGAAGAAATTGATGAAACAAATTCATCAAATCACAGGGAATGGGAGATATCACTTTTGAGGTGTCTAATGTTACAGGAACCAACTCCTGATAAAAGAAGCAATGATTGGAACCCCATTATCCCATTTCCATTAGTCAATGTTCACTTTTGTACTTTTCATGCATTCATGAGGATCTTTGATAGGCTTTTGAAGCTCCATGTTGAATATGCATTTGCAATGAAACCACTAGAGAGGTCTACAATAGCAATCCAAAAATATAGAAGATCTTTTGAATTATATAGGTTGTCATGGTGGTCACGTATCTTTAGTTGTTGAGAAGTATGGTGAGTCTCAAGAGATTTTACAACAAGTTTCAATGACTGGGAAGAAGGCAAGACGTTTCTTTAAAAGAGATGTGAATAGTCAAGATGATGGGAAATGGGAGCTTTGGAAGGACCTCTGTTCAATTACAACAGACAATGATAGTTAGATTGATCTCATTAACAAGCGAAAGAAGGTTTGGTCATCGTTCGATCAATTGTTACATTTAATATGTTTGGTTTCCATTAACGCTTCACAAGGAGAATTATTTCAAGTGACTTTGAAGGAGTTTACACAGTCATTCATCTTATCTTGGGGAGAAAGCAACATTACACATTACATAGTAAGTTTCGCTTACATTTTTTTATTTGGTCTTAAACACTATGTGTATATCTTATTGACCAGATCATAGCATATTCTAAAACACTCGTCATGGGGGTGGTCTACTCCAGTCAAACTATTTAGAAGAAATGTTCAATTGGTTTTTTCGTGCGACATTCGCTAGAAAATATGAAATGGAACAAGCATGTGGGTCATGAATAGCAAAGATTACATGAAAGCTACAACATGATATTGCAAGAGAGAAGTGGATGTCATCATCAGGACCCGTACATCATGCCCAATGGCGTGCACAAAGAGTCCGCGAGGGTTTTGCTTGGAAATAGTTTCCAAACTCTGAAAATGCATTATTCTTTCCAAGGTTTTTATAACCCCTTTCACTTCAAATAAAATTTTATTGTTTTTGTGAAAATACTTTTAATGTCTTGAAACTAATTTTTATCCATGTAAATGTGAACAAGACAATTCTAAGTGAAAGCCTATAAATAGAGGTGTCCTTCCTCATTTTACCACTTTACAACCTAAGAGAATGGCATGTACAAAGCAGACTACTAGGAAGGATCATGTTGTCTACCCTAGCCATGTGCAAGGTACTAAGCGCCCAACATGGATGAGGATCCACAAGAAGCATCGAACCACAAGCCACTCTTCCAGATGAAGCTCGGGTGCAGGGACACAATCTGGTAGCATTCCATCACAGGGGGATGAAGCTTCACCAGAGAGAGATGTATCTCAAGAAATAAATTATTCCCCTCCTACATCTGATGATGAGCCCCGAGTCAGGACACCAATCAAGTCAAGGCCTCAAACAACGAGGACATAGGAAATCTGTGATTGAGACATCAAATTTATCAAGTTCCTCAGATGAAGAAAGTATAAATGAGCCACCATGGAACAATGATGATATCCTCATGAACCATCGAGTAACACAAGAAGGCAAGACACTCCCCCCAGGACAAGGACAAAGACCAACCGATGAAGAAAGAGAGCAAGGTCGGGTAGAGGAAGTAAATGATGAGGCAGGACCATCTAGGCATCCTCCACGAAGAAAGAAGAACTATCAACCACATCGTAGACCACAACGACCACAACCCAACATCCCCCCAAATGCAAGAGCACCACAAAGGTGCAGAAAGCAAACCAGAGCCTTTGTAGAGATTCGACACTATCAAAAGTCTGTGGAGCTTCTTATTCCACGAAAGTCATTTGCAAGAGTTGTGAAGGAAGAGATCCAACGCTATTGCACTGGACTTCGTATCCAAGGGATAGCCATTGAAGCTCTCCAAGAAGCTATAGAGGCGTATCTTATATCAATGTTGGAGGACTCTAACCTATGTGCCATCCATGCAAAGAGAGTGACAATACAACCTAAAGATTTGTAGCTAGCTAGGAGAATTAGAGGGAATAACCCTTAAAAAAATTTGTACTCCCTTGTTTGGAGAACCTTTTGTATATCCCATATGATGAATATTTTGTAAATCCCAAATGATGAATATAATCTTTGTCTTCTCATATTTGCTCTCCCAAGTGTTTATCTCTTATTGTACATGTTTTGAAGTTTATTTCTCCTATGTTTCTAGGTGTCTTTTTCCAGTACCTCTTTGAAGTGTGTTTCATAGTTGTATCATTCTTTTTTCTGTACTTGTTGTAAGTGGTAATGCTATTTAATGCATTTCATGGCTTGGAAATGCCAAAAAAAGGCCTGCCACAGAAACGTGGGGATGGGCCCTGCAAAACTTTTGCAGGGCCTATCCCCGCGTTTCTGTGGTAGGCCTTTTTTTGGCATTTCCAAGCCATGGAAACACATGCCATGCACATTGGGGCATATGATTGGCCTTGGCTAGAGTGCACTGCATGCTAACCCCCTGACCAATAGCTAAACAATGTTTATCAACATACATGTACTTATTTACTACTACATGCTTATATGCACCCAAAGGAGTCTTAACTTTCTCTAATTATTACACATAAGTAGAGTCTTCCACAATTCCCCAAGTGAAGGTGCTAATTGAGGGAGATAGACTTGCAATATAGGTAACCTAGTGCATAGGATGGCCTAGGAATGCAAAAAAAGGCCTACCACAGAAACGCGGGGATGGGCCCTGCAAAAGTTTTGTAGGGCCCATCCCCGCGTTTCTGTGGCAGGCATTTTTTTTTTGCATTCCTAGGCCATTGCATGCATTTTGGGCAACACAAATTACAAGAGATAATGGAAAAAGACTGATTAAACTGTGCAAAAGTTATGACATTGTCATAAATCATAAAGATATAATAGATTGAATGCACATGGAAATTGGAAAAACAATAATTGGTATTATAAAATTTTTACAATTGGCTCTTGGCCTTGAGCCTCTCCACTACATTCTTTCTTCTCTGAAAAGATAGTGGCAATTGGTAAGTCAAAACTGATTGGGATATTAACTGAGGGTATGTCATTCCAAGACCTAAAGCTATTCCTATTTGACCTAATACTTTTCCTCTAAAGTTAATTCCTAGGGTAGTAAGGGCAAGGGACTTCCTAACTAGAAATATACAATTGGTCCCTTGCATTATTGTAGATAGGCACAAAACTTTTCTCAAGGCCTTCAGACACCAAGTCATGAAGTGTCCTTGAGGGGAAAAGTCCTTGTGGACTATGACAAAATCTTCCTTTGGCAATTTTCTGATGTATTGTGCCAAGGAAGAGCCATGGCCCCGGGAAACATGGTCACCACCACTCCTTGCTGCAAATTTATCCACTTCAATTGTTTCCTGCACATAGACAATCAGAAAATTAAATAGATACATCTTGTATGAATATGAGACAACCATAAATGTCAGTAGATACTTACATCTTGAAGCCTATCTTCATCCTCTCCTCTTCCCATTGCATCTAGTGGAATCGATGAATGGGCCATGCCACTTTGCTCCACAACATGGGATGTTGGAATCTTCTTCTCCAAAATTCTTTCCCTTGCTGCAGCGAGATCTTCTTCAGTGACATCTTGGTTGGCACGGCTCCAAATCTATTCACACACAAATGCAATGGTGTCCGCAATTGAATCACCAAGTGGAATTGTTGCCTTTTCGATAATGTCAAAAGTGTTGTCCATGGGAACATCCGAGGTTGAGCAGAAAATACTAAGGCATTCGTCGAGGTGTAGATCGAATGCCTTCTCAATATCGTGCAAGAACAAAAATTCCTCTCCATCGACAAGTACAACTGAAAACATTTCCATCTCTACCTCTAGTAGAGTGGGTGCCACGGGGTCTAAGTTGGAGGGTGGAGAGCTCTTTGTACTAGCTTCCTTTAATTTGTCCACTACTCCTTGAGGAAATTCTATGGAAATTTTTTGACTCTCTTCTAATAGGTTGAGAGCTTCTCTCTGGGGTTCTTTCTTGTCATCTACAAAACCCCCAGTAACAAGATGGGGTAGGTCCATGGGTGACGGTTCATGCTCCTCATTCACAAAAAAGATGGTTGTTGCTATGTAGGAAAGATATTTTCCTCCCATTTTCCTTTTCTTATTTAATTGTTTAATTAAGGGCACTGTGTCATCTAACAGGTGCTCTGAAGCCTCAGCAATAGCCATGAAACGCTTTAAGCGCTTCGCAAATGCCTCATCTCCTTTACGAATGTAGAAAAGCAGGTCACAGGGAACCCATTTACACTCATATGTTGGAATATCTATGGCATATCTTAATATATAGAATTCCATGAAATCTATGATCTCATCGATCACATCGGAGTTCATGGCTATTGTCCCTTCAGGATTAGGGACTCTACAGACTAGGTCATACAAATCTGACCATTGTAGTCTGTAGTATCCGAAAACTCCATGAATAGATCTCGAGGAGATTTCATGGGAGTGGAAGTGCTAGCAGCCATTACTTGCGCGCAAGAATTCTAGAGGCTTGTAGTCTGTGCTTTCTAGCTCTTTGAGAGTGCAAATGTGAGAAATGAGGACATAGAACCATTTTTATTGCAGTTTCAAGTTTTTAAACTGACTTGTTCCACTTTTAAAAGTATAGAATAAAGAAGTGCAATTTCAAAAAATGTGTTTCCGATGATAAAATAATGCACAGAAAAAAACATGAGCAACCACATTTCAAAGTAGAGAACATACTTTTTGACATTCCAAAAGTTTTGAAATTATCATTGCAGAGAAGAAGGTATATACAATATCTAACATGAATCAATTGTCCTACTTTTTACATGGTTCTTGAAAGTGCAAAAACCATGAGATACAATGACTAGGGCCCAAGAAGTGACATTATCAGGTTGCAAAAGAACTATGACAATGAGAGTTATGTTTCATCTTTGCTCCAATCTATAGGGACTTTCATTTTGTATTCCATTCTTCTGCCCACGTGTAATCAATTTGCAAGAAATTGAAGTCATTAAAGTAAAATAAACAATAATGAAAAGATTACTTTAAGAAAAGCATGAAACATTTCTCACCTTATGTCCTTGAATTGTGAATTTGGATTGAGTTAGTCCTTCAAACCCCATAATCATCAAGTGTTCTCTCAGATTAGCCAAGGTCTAATGATTATTCACTAAAATAGTTTTTGTTTCATTGTTGGGAAATCTAAGCTTTATTTCAAATGAATGCAAAGATCCCTCTGAACTTTGAAATGGTATCCATTTGCCAAGTTTACACATCCAAAGATCATAGTAGAATCTGATGTATAATGAAGTACGTTATTTCAAATATCAAAATCCTATACCTGTTCCACCTATTTTACAAAGATATTTATCACCTTTTGCAATTCCTTCCATCAAACCCCAATTTTCACCAAGAAGACTTTCGACTTGCTCATATGTGATATCCTTACACATGAACATGGTGGAAGTCCCTTGGAGTGAGAATCCTTGGAATAAATATACAAAACAATGAATGGGAAAAGACCAGTGCAAACCTACAGACCTAAACACCTTTGTGAATTTCAAAGAGTTATGTATATCCATTACCATCTTTTGCTTCAAAGATGATACAGACCATATATCAGGTTTTGGCCACTCCAAGCTAAGAAGAGAATGTACTTCAATTCTCTCTAACCTTCCAAAACCATTCATTGTAGAGGATACAACATATCTATGTGTGTAAAAGAAAACTCTATCATGGTAAAGTTGAGCAAGAGATATATTTGGAAAGACTATTGCACCAACATCTGCATGCAATGCCTGGAAAGTACCTGTAAGACTATGAAGTGGTTGCTCTTCCACCAAAGTAGAAGGAAATATATATGAAGCAAACAAAAACATATCTAAATAGTTCATAAATATATCCGACACAAGAAAACATAAAATATTGTAGAGTAATACTTACAATTCACACGATATCTCATACTACTAGAGTTTTCAAGTTTCATAGTTGCCATTGTAAAAACATGTTGTACAATAGCAACCATCCCATTGTCTTTGTGCTTCTTGAAGCCAAGTAACTTTCCCTTCCAATGAAGATCTAAGTTTCCACGATCTCTAACTCGATGAGGCCCAACTCTAGAGGGTTGCATGCACACCCATGCACCTTTGGAGTACTCATGTGATAGCCACTGTCCATCTGTGGCCTTATATTGTGACATTTTAATGTGAGGATTTCATCTTTTGGTCACCTGGAAGCTTTGGATGTTGCCATTGAAGCTAAAGGTCTTCAAGCTACAACAGTAATTCGAGATAGGAGATGCAGGTAGCTTGGAGTGTAGAAACAGAAGCTTCAATGGTGTGCTATAGAGTGAAAGTAGTGGGAAAAGATGACTTTTTGGGAACTGGGTATGAAAATGTGAGGTTTAGTAAGGAAATAACTCTTTTTTGAGTATTTTTGAAAAAACCCATTATTTTCAGCTCAAAACATGCAGGGATTTTGAATTTGGGGTCAAAAAGAGTACTTTTGACCCTAAAAAGTAATGGGGGGTCCATTTTCAGGTGTAATGACGAGTTTCTTAACTTTTTAGAAAATTTTGAATTTTTGGGCCCAACTGAGTTATGAGATTCCTTCTCTCTCTAGAGGCATCTCATTAAATAAGGGAGAAATATGTCCCCTCTCCCCCCTTTAGCCTAGTATTTTATAGGGCATAGACTGTGGCCACCACCCTCTTCTGATTGGTCCATCACTAATAACTCCTTAATCTAAAAGGCCCATTCAGGGTTCATTTTTCCCCCTAATGGATCTCTCAAACCTCCTACACACCACAATTGCAAGTCATTGGTCATTGTGGTGCTTGAAACATCCATGTGATGTACTTTTATTCTTTCATATGTTCCTATAGGGCATCCAAAGGTCAAATAAAGCCTTGCCACAGAAACACGGGAGAAGGCCATGCATATATTTTGCATGTCCTTCTCCTATGTTTTTGTGGCATGGCTTTTTTTTTGGCCTCCCAACACCATTAGTTTCCAAAGGAATGTCATATACCCACAACATTTGTTGAGAAGATGCACCATAAGATAAGGAAAATCCAGATATTTTTAAAATATCATATACAAAATAATCTCATGAGACAAAAGCAAAAGAATATAGCAAAGTGTAATTTTTTCATAAATTGATTTGCTTGCATCAATTGGCTTTGAGCTTTTCAATGACTCTCTTTTGATTCTCTAAATCCATAGGTAGGGTGTTATTCAAAACTGACCTTGCTATATCATCACTATTTTTCACCCCTAGGCCAAGAGATATACCTATATATTTGACCTAAGACTTTTCACCAAAACTTGGAACCTAAAATTGTAATTAGAAGGCACATTTTAACTAAAAAGACACAATTGGTCCTTTAGGTAATGGTTGATAAACAAAGAAATTTACTTAAGCCCTTTAGACACCATGTCATGAAGTGGCCTTGAGGACTATAGTCTTTATGGATAAATACGAAATGTTCTTTGGGAAGTTTTGTAATGTAGCTTACAAGGGACCAGCCACCGCCATGAGACACTCGATCACCTCCACTCCTAATTGCAAACTTTTCAACTTCGATTACCTCCTACACAAAGTTTTGTAATTAGTATCTGAATGTGGTTGTATAAATGAATGACATCAATTGAAAATACTTACATCTTGAACTCTATCTTCTTCTTCACCTCTTTCTGAAAGATGTAAATTAATGCTAGAGTGGGACATCCCACTCCGCTCGATGGCTCATGAGTTACAAACCTTTGATTCCAATATCCTTTCTTGCGCATGATTGAACTCTTCTGTTGTGATTTGTTGATGTTCACTTGTAAGTATTTCATCACAAAACAGTTTTATTACATTTGCGAATGACTCACCATAAGGCAGACACTTCTTCTCCAATAATTTAGAGTAGCTATCCAAAGGGAACTTTGACATGGTACAATATAAACTTAGGCTTTCATCGATTCATAACCCGAATGCCTTTTTGACATCATGCAAGAATAAATATTCTTTTCCCTCGATAAGAATTACTAAAAAAGGTTGAATCTCCACCTTTTGGATAGTCCCTTTTGGCTTCAAAGAGGTGGATGGTGTAGGTACGTCTTGCAACTTATCATCCACACCATGAGCATACACTTTTTTGATCCCTTCTCTCTCTAACAGTAGATTCAAGGGTTCTTGGGGTGGTTCCTTCTTAATATCAACAAAACCACCCGTAAGAAGATGAGGGATATCATGAGGAGTTGGATTTGATTCTTCATTCACAAGGAAGATTGTGATAGCAATGAAAAATAGTTATTTTATTACTCTCTACTTAGTTGCAACAGTGAGAAACGACTCCTATTTATAAATTTCCTAGGATTTTTAAGTGATGGGTCCCACTTCTTAACAAAAGTCGATTTTCTTAAAGTTAAAACAAGAGTGAGTTTTAGTAAGAAAAAATTGACATTTGACATCACAACAAGGAAAATAAACAACAAGAATGCTCTCATAAGAAAAATATTGAGAATTTACAGATAGAAGTAGAATGTGGCCAAAATCTTTCTTAAGCAAATGTGAAAATATTTTCATTGCAAAAATAGGTTTCTACCCACGTTTCACATTATCTTTACATAAAAATTGATAAGAATGTGGCAGAAGAGCAATGACTGTGAAATTTCAATCCCATCTATGCTCTAGTCTAGGATGACATTGAATTTGTCTTCCAATCTCTTTCCAATATGTGGAAATTTCATAAGAGAGTAAAACATTATGAAATTCATGAACAAAAATGATATGGATTCCAACTCTTACCTTTTTCCCTCGTATTCAAAATTTTAAATCATGAAGATCATCACATCCCATGATAAGTAAATGCTTTCTCAAGCTAGCCAAGTTTTAGTGCTGATTAACTAAAACCATCTCCATATCATTGTTGGTTAAATTTACATCAATTTCAAATGCAACTAAACATCCGTCAGAGCTCTGTAAAA
The DNA here is from genome assembly GCA_020310875.1 of Ceratopteris richardii. Lineage (NCBI taxonomy): Eukaryota > Viridiplantae > Streptophyta > Polypodiopsida > Polypodiales > Pteridaceae > Ceratopteris > Ceratopteris richardii. The sequence continues at coordinate 34,140,641 of CM035407.1, forward strand.
GTACCACTCTTGAATTTTACACATCCAACGATAATTATAAAATCTAACATACAAAGAGGTAGGATGCTTTCAAGTTTGAAACCCTATACTTGTGTCACCAATTTTACAATGATATCTATCCCCTTTTGAGAAACCTTCTACATAACCCCAGTTTTCTCCTAGTAAATGTACTACTACCTCGTATGTAATGTCTTTACATAGGAACATTGTAGGAGCTTCTACAAAAGGAAGACCTTGAAATATGAGCACAAAGCAATGGATCGGTAGAGTCCAATGTAGACCTCTTGATCTAGACACTCGTGTGAATTTCAAAGAGTTATGTACATCCATTATCATCTTACACTTGAAAGATGATATGGATCAAAAATCGCATTGTGGCCACTTTAGAATAAGAGGAGAATCCACTTTAAGAATCTCCAACCTTGCATAATCATCATCTATAGAAGGAACAATGTATTTGTGAGTGTAAAAGAAGATCCTTTCACAAATAAGTTTAGTAGGAGGTACATTTGGATACTCTTATGTCCCAATCTCTACATGTAATGCTTTGAAAGTGCCAGTATGACTATGAAGTGATTGCTCTTCCACTAAACTAGAAGGAAATATGACTGTAACAAAGAAAAACATACTAAGATCACTAAATAAGACATTTAATACCATGAAGCATTGAATATAGTATAGAAGTACTCACACTAGATTGGATATCTAGTTCTATTAGAGTTTTCCAACTTCACTGTTGACACTGTGAAGACAAGTTGTAGAATAGCAACCATCCCACCATGTGTTTGCTGCTTAAAGCCTAAGAGCTTACCCCAGCAATGAAGATCCAAATCTCCACGTTCTCGAACACGATGAGCACCAAATCTAGGTGGTTGCATGTACACTCATGCACCTTTGGAAAACTCCTATGGTAGCCAATGTCCGTCCATTGTTTTGATGTTGTGACATGTCATTGTGTGAACTTCATCTTTTGGTCACCTATTAGCTGTGGAGGTCTCCATGGGAGTCCAAGATGTTGTCGTTGCTACAAAAGTTTGATAAGAAAGGTGGGAGGAGAAATAGTGCTTCTATTGTACGGTAGGGAGGGAATAGAGGTGAAAAATATGAATTTTGGGTTTTGGGGTATGAAAATGGGAGTCGGAGGAGGTAAAAGAGAGTTTTTTTAGTTATTTTGAAGAAAGACACTATTTTTAGCCCTAACCATGCATTGATTTTGAATTAGAAGTAAAAAATAACACTTTTGACCCTAAAAGGATGTCATTTAATGGTATTTTGTTGATTATAACTTTCAAAATTTTTGAATTTTTGGGCCCAACCTGATTACAAGATTTCTTCTTTGTTTGGAAGAAAGCCCTCAACCTAGGGGAATCTTGTCCCCTCTTCCCCCTTTAGCTTAGTAGTTAATAGGGTATAGACTATGGCCACCACCTTCTTCTAGTTGGTCCATCACTAATCACTCCTTAATCTAAAAGACTTATGTACGGTTCATTTTATTTTTCATAATTTGCTTTGTAGTAGTTGCAAAAGAATGTAGCATGAACAGGAATTTGAAGATCATCATCTTCAATGCCATCTGTAACACCTTCAATAACTGTATTTGCCACTTGTAGTAGGTCATTTTTCAACACCTTGCACAATATTCCATAGTCCTTTTGCAACCAACTTATAACAAGGGGAAAAAAGTGCCCTAGTGGTCCTAAGTGTGCTCATATACATCACTACCAAAATATATCAATAGTTCACTCCTTACCTTTCAAATAAGTAAGCCTTAGATAGATCTTCTAGATCTTCTATGGTGAACTCTCGACCTCATCGGGCTCCATTGTGAAGAACTTGCCAATGTCAAACACTCTCACATGGCATCTTCTCATAATGGGGGGCTTACAAAATAGAGTCGAATGGAACACTAGTGGTGCTTCATGAGGGTCAAAGATTGAACATATGTAACATTCTCAGCATCAGGGACATAGGAATTAGTTGCATAGTGACTAAAAGGATGTAGTTCAAGGCTTTTAGCTTGTATAACCATTTCTAAACCATCTTGTTACATGTATTGTAGGGTAACTTTGAGGACCTTTTCAACCTTTGAGGGAAGAAGTCGAAATTTCTAAAAAATTGCTTTACATGTGTAGAAATAGTATCTTGTTCATGCCAAGAGGATGTGGTCCAAGATTTTCTAGCATATAAATGAAATTACATGTGGAATAAAATATTCTTGTACCTTTCTGAAATAGTTTCCATTTAGTTACTACAGTAAAATCATTCTACCATAGTTGGATCTTGTCAACAAGATAGTTAGTTGCAAAATTAATCTTATTGGTTTTAGAATGAGAATTCAATATGAATAGAAGTCAATAATGTGTAATAGAAAAACAATAAGGATTGGCTTATATTTTTGCTAATCAAAATTAAAAAACTAGAAGTTTTTGGCTCCAATCTTCCAATGCATGCCATCTAATTTTCCTTCAAACATTTCTTTGAATAATCTAATAAATTTTTCATCTTTTAATTTCATCTTTCCCAATTGATAATTTACAATACTTAAGCTCTACATGTGCATAAATATTATGGTGAAAAAGAAGATTATTTTACCTTTTATGCTCCAATCATCAACTATGCTAAAGAGAAATGAAAAAATTTCACATGGCATTGAGAGGATCTCTAGCTCAAAGAATTAATAACTTCGTAATTGAATGCAAGGAAATAATGTAGTGGTAAAATTATTCAATAGGGAACATAAGGTTGTGGATTGATTCACCTTGGTGGAATTATGAGTCCTTATTTTCACTCCTTGTGTCGAGGAGAATTCACTTGTGTGTAGCCGTGGTTCCACTAGAGCCAATGAAGCCAAGGTTTCCAAGAATTGCTAAGGAGAGACATGTTTTATGCCTTAGATGGCACCTTCATCACAAGAATTGAGGAGATGAGGGTGGTGCATGTGGAAAGAAGCAAACAAATGGCCTCCGTGATTGGTCTATGCTTTTGCAGATTCCTAGAAGTAGTCATAGGCCTTTGTTCTATCCATATGGGTATATATGAGAATAGATTAGCAATAGAAAAAGAAATTTGTGTGCAATCATGAATGATCACACACTCGCCATTGTGAGAAGGTCCCAATATTGTTGTTACAAAGTTTTTGAAAATACACAAATTACAAAGAAAACAATAGCACAAACTGAATATATGAGAGATTTTAGAAGCATAAATAGAGATCATGTTGGTGCAAACAAGCCTTAACACTTGGCCTTGTTATGTACCTTGAAGAGCATTGGATACCAATCTTGAAGGTGTTACAAAAGTTCTTGGATTAACTCACTTGAAGGAAGACCATAGGAACACATGCCTATGCTTTATTATCTTTTATCCAATGTAAAAGTCAATGTGACTTAACTCACCTCTTGTAATCTCACCTACATTCAAAAGTCGTGGAAATTAGAAGTTATGAATGGAGAGAATATCTCCATGTGATTAGATGAGAGATTTGAGGGAGCCTACATTTGAATTTGAAATTCAAATCTTCTTCAAACTCATATAAAAAAGACTATGGAAAAGTCGCGGGCTAGTTGCTCACTTCCCGAGGAATTTCTTAGCAATACATTGAGTGTGTGAGAGCTACTATTGAGCCTACACCTCTGAGTACCATTGTGCATTACTCTACATGCCAATGGGAATGTACATTTGATAGTTTCAATACAAATACTCATAGTTCTTAACTCTGTGTTCTCTGAGTCATTCACCTCAAAGTCTGTCAACTTCAACAGGGCATATCTCAAGATCTACTGAACCAAATTTGATGCTCAAGGGCTCATTGGAACCAGCTCAAAGCATTCTACAACACTACAAAATTTCAAGTCATTCTATTCAGCCAATTGGGAGAAATCTCAGTCGAGACAGACACTGGTATATTTCTGTGTTGTTCCTAAAAAGTCGGGGGTGTCTCTGATTTTGCTAAAGATCATGCTCAGTGTATAGTTTGTTCATTGGAGTGATTTAACTTGCTAATGGTAGCTTGTTAAGTTAATTTAATACTCCCAGAAGGAATTAAACCAATTGCAAGTGTGCTGGACACACTGAGCTTAGGACTGAGCAGGTATCAATACAGGAATAGAAAGTTTTTGGAGTTGTGAAGGTTCAAAATCATCTGTTTTGATTTGGTCATTACTCAATCATTTTGTAAAGCACATATATAGTTTCTTGGTGTCATTTGGAAGCTCAAGAAGTCTCCTAATCATATCTGAAGAGAAAAGAGGGCAGGTGTGAAGCAGGTCTAGCAGCACCAACTTGATCTTCTGATTGTACCCAGCCATCACATCCAACAGTGGTATCAGAGCAAACAAGGTAATTATGGGTGATGGTTTCCCTTCCTTCATTGACAAATTAGATAGAAATAACTACCAGGCATGGTCATTGAGAATGAAGACCTATCTACAAGGGAGAAGCTTGTATGGATACATATCAGGAGATGAGGAGTTGCCCTCATTCAAGACCAGAGGCCTACCTACAAAGGATGAGCATGAGAGACTTAATCAATGGTGTGCTAAAGATGCTTTGGCAAGGTCATATCTTCTAAACTCTATCTCTGATTTTCTTCTACCTCATGTTAGGAACTGTAAGACTTCCCAAGAGACTTGGGAAACCTTGTCAACATACTTCTCATCAAGCACAAGGGCCAGAAAGAATCAGCTATGGATTGAGTTTACAACTCTTAGGAAGCAATCAAAACAATGTGTCTCAGATTTTGTCACCAAAGTCAAAGACATTGCAGACCAACTTGCAAGTGTTGGAGAAGAAATTGAAGAGGAGCAAATAGTCAGACAAGTGATAAATGGATTAAAGGCAGATGACAAGTGGGAGAGCTTTACCACTGCAATGGACTTGTACATGGACATCCAAGCACCTGATTTAACAACTCTGATTGGACAACTCTTTACACATGAAGCAAAGATCACAAAGAATGGAGAGCAATCAAAAGGTAATAATCCCTCTGCCCTATATACAAATAAGAAGTCTAAAGACAAGGGTAAAAGTAAGAAAGTTGATGAAGAAGGATCCACCTCCCAAGCAAACTATGCAGGGAGAGGTAGATCATCTAGAGGTAGGGGCAGAGGAGATAAGTCAGGTAGGGGGAGACCCTATAATCAATCTCCATGCAATATCTGTGGCTTGTCTAACCATACTATAGATGAATGCTACAAGAACTACAAGAATCAAAGAGGAAGAGGTCACCAAAGAGGAGGATACTCTCAAGGCAGAGGCAGATTCAATCAATCTCAAGGCTACCATGGCTACAACAATAATTACAACAACAACTACAACAATAGCTACAATCACAATGGCAATTATCAAGGAGGATACAGGAACAGAAAGGATTACAACAATTATGCAGAGGGTCAAGATGATTCCTTGTTGATTATGAACATGACATCTAAATCAAGTATCAATGATGATCATTTGTTCTATATTGACTCAGGTTGCTCTAACCATGTAGCTGGGAATGTTGCCTTACTCTCTGATTTGGAAGAACCTAAAGGCAAGCACCAAGTGCAGACAGGTGATGACACTAAACATTCAGTGGTTAAAGTAGGTAATGTCAAAACAAGTGATGGTAATCAGAATTTGCTAAGCAGAGTATTGTATGTCCCAACAATCACCAAGAATCTGATGAGTGTAGGTCAGATTGTTGAAAAAGGTCTACAAGTCAGGTTCACTCAACATGGTGCATATGTGGAGGATCCAAGACATGGATTCAGAAGGATAGCCAAGGGAGAGAAATCAGGTAGACTATTTACCTTTGAACTTGAGGATACTAAGAATATTGCCTTGTACAATTATAAGGACCAAACCCTATCAGAATTGGAGATGTGGCATAAAAGATTAGGTCACATTGGAGAAAGGACAATAAAGCAAATGAGCAGAGATCAATGTGTGCTTGGGATACCTAATGTATCCAAGCAACATATGATATACAAGTGTGGGGCTTGTCAATTTGGTAAGTCACACAGATTGCCATATACCAAAAAGGGTTTTATGCATGAAGACTACTTGGAATTGGTGCATACAGATGTTTGGGGACCAAGCAAGGAGCCATCCATATCTGGATCTAGGTATTATGTATCTTTTATTGATGACTATAGCAGATGGACTGTTTTGTACTTCATGAAACATAAAGATGAAGTATTTAATTGTTTCAAAAAGTATCTTGCATTAGTTGAGAATCAAACAGGTAGACATTTGAAGAGGCTAAGGTCTGATGGTGGTGGAGAATACTTCTCCAATGACTTTGAAGAATTCTTGCAGGAAAGAGGCATCAAGAGGGAGATTACCACAAGGTACTCACCTGAACAAAATGGGGTAGCTGAAAGGAGGAATAGACTAATTGTGGAGACAGCTAGGTCTATGCTTAATGAGAAAAAACTACCAAATTACCTTTGGGCAGAGAGTGTATCTACTGCCACATACTTAATCAACAGGTTGCCATCAAAGACACTTGATGGAATGACACCCTATGAGGCTTGGCATGGTAAGAGACCATCTCTGGATCATTGCAAGATCTTTGGGTGTGTTGCATATGTGCATATTCCCTCACAGGTAAGGGGAAAGCTAGACCCTAAGGCTGAAAAGTGTATCTTTATTGGTTATGATTTGAATCAGAAAGGATACAGGTTCTATAACCCCTCAAATAAAGGCTTCAAGGTAAGCAGAGATGTAATCTTTGATGAAAATGATTCATGGTATGATAATGAGTGCAGGAAAGTTAGCCTACCTTATGATATGGAAGAAGACTTTCCAAAGCTTGTCAGGCAAGAACCAACTCACCAGGAGGACACAAGCTCAGATGATGAAGACACCATCAACATTGAAGAATTCAAAGCTTGGAAATCCAAAGGGAAGATGAAGATGAAGCAACTTGAAGACAATCCAGAATCCTCAACTCAAGCTATGAGAAGATCTTCAAGAGAGAAGAAGAAACCAATTAGGTATGGGTATGATACTTCACTTGTAACCAAGCACTCTGTATATCTTGCAAAGGATATCTTGAATGAAGAACTAGGTACATATGAAGAAGCAATTACTAAACCAGAATGGAAGGAAGCAATGGATGAAGAAATGGAGGCTCTCAAGGAGAGTGATACTTGGGACTTGGTACCCAAGAAGGACTCCATGAAAGTTATAGGATCCAGATGGATCTACAAACTCAAGAGAAACTCAGATGGTACAATAAGCAGGTACAAAGCTAGGTTGGTAGCCAAGGGTTTTGCACAAACCCAAGGCATTGATTATGAGGAGACATTTTCTCCTGTGGCAAAGATGCCAACTATCAGAATTATGGTGAGTGTAGCTGCATCCAAGAATTGGAACATGTACCAATTGGATGTAAAGAATGCATTCTTGAATGGATGGATATCTGAAGAGGTCTACATGTCACAACCACCTGGCTATGAGGATCCCAATAAGGTAAATCATGTTTGCAAATTGAAGAAAGCTCTGTATGGATTGAAGCAGGCACCTAGAGCATGGAACTATAGGTTGACAACCTATCTCTTGGATCAAGGATTTGTGATGAGTAAAGCAGATACTTCATTGTTTATAAAGAAGAACAATTCAGAGGTAATATACTTGTGTGTCTATGTTGATGAAATCATTATTACAGGAAATGATGTTCAAGGAATGAGACACATCAAAGGTCAAATGATGAAGGAATTCAAGATCAATGATCTTGGATTATTGAAGTACTTCCTAGGGCTTGAATTGGTCTACACAAATTCAGGTATATACATTACTCAGAAGAAGTACATTCAGGACATGGTCAAGAAGTTTAACTTGCAGGAAGCTAAAGTCTCAAACATTCCTATGGAGGTCAATCACAAACTCAGTGCACATGAAGGAGAAGAACTCAAGGATATTACAGGTTACCAAAGTTTGGTAGGTAGTCTTAATTATGCTACCTTAACCAGGATTGATATCTCATATGGTGTTAGTGTACTTAGCCAATTTATGCATAAGCCAAGAGTACCACATTTGGAGGCAGCCAAGAAGATAGTAAAGTACCTAAAGGGAACACAAAATCATGGTTTATATTATCCATATTCATCAGATATTGACATCAAGGTATACTCAGATGCAGATTGGGCAGGTTGCAAGGATGACAGGAGGAGTACATCTGGTTACATATGTTTTGCAGGTGATAAACCAATTTCTTGGTCATCCAAGAAACAACCCACAGTGGCTCTATCATCTACTGAGGCAGAATACAGAGGGCTAGCCAATGCCACTCAAGAAGCCATATGGTTGAAGCTACTATACTCAGAATTGGGCCTATACACAAGGGCACGAATCATATTTGGTGATAACACAAGTTCACTTCACCTAGCTGCTAACCCTGTTTATCATGCTAGAACAAAACACATAGAGGTGCATTACCACTATGTGAGGGAGAAATTACTTAGCAAGGAAATCCAATTATCATATGTGTCTACTAATATTCAATGTGCAGATTTGCTTACAAAAGCTTTGGATGGGAGCAAACTATGCAGGTTTAAATCCATGATTGGATTACAGGATATCATTGAAGATTAAAGATGAAGACTCAAGCAAGTGTTTGGCTTGAGGGGGAGCTGTTGGTGCAAACAAGCCTTAACACTTGGCCTTGTCTTGTACCTTGAAGAGCATTGGATACCAATCTTGAAGGTGTTACAAAAGTTCTTGGATTAACTCACTTGAAGGAAGACCATAGGAACACATGCCTATGCTTTATTATCTTTTATCCAATGTAAAAGTCAATGTGACTTAACTCACCTCTTGCAAAAGTCGTGGAAATTAGAAGTTATGAATGGAGAGAATATCTCCATGTGATTAGATGAGAGATTTGAGGGAGCCTACATTTGAATTTGAAATTCAAATCTTCTTCAAACTCATATAAAAAAGACTATGGAAAAGTCGCGGGCTAGTTGCTCACTTCCCAAGGAATTTCTTAGCAATACATTGAGTGTGTGAGAGCTACTATTGAGCCTACACCTCTGAGTACCATTGTGCATTACTCTACATGCCAATGGGAATGTACATTTGATAGTTTCAATACAAATACTCATAGTTCTTAACTCTGTGTTCTCTGAGTCATTCACCTCAAAGTCTGTCAACTTCAACAAGGCATATCTCAAGATCTACTGAACCAAATTTGATGATCAAGGGCACATTGGAACCAGCGCAAAGCATTCTACAACACTACAAAATTTCAAGCCAGTCTATTCAGCCAATTGGGAGAAATGTCAGTCGAGACAGACACTGGTATATTTCTATGTTGTTCCTAAAAAGTCGGGGGTGTCTCTGATTTTGCTAAAGATCATGCTCAGTGTATAGTTTGTTAATTGGAGTGATTTAACTTGCTAATGGTAGCTTGTTAAGTTAATTTAATACTCCCAGAAGGAATTAAACCAATTGCAAGTGTGCTGGACACACTGAGCTTAGGACTGAGCAGGTATCAATACAGGAATAGAAAGTTTTTGGAGTTGTGAAGGTTCAAAATCATCTGTTTTGATTTGGTCATTACTCAATCATTTTGTAAAGCACATATATAGTTTCTTGGTGTCATTTGGAAGCTCAAGAAGTCTCCTAATCATATCTGAAGAGAAAAGAGGGCAGGTGTGAAGCAGGTCTAGCAGCACCAACTTGATCTTCTGATTGTACCCAGCCATCACATCCAACAGATCATACATAGTACTAAGAACAATCTTCCCATACATTTCATCGGAGAAATTTCAAAGTGCATGCATTTGTTGATTTTTTTTTATTATGTGCACGCATAGAATTCAGAAAAGGAGGCTCTTTAGTCCACTAATTTCACAAACAATCATCATAAAATATGAATAAAGTATCTATTTATGTAAGAATGCGAAACTTCATGTATAAAAATATGACTTATAATTTTTTCAACTAACCCATTAAATGTGATGATCTATTTATCAAAATATGTGTTTCTAAATGGTTGAGAAATATTCTCACCATTACGATCCTTGGTATGCTTTTCAAACACATAAAGCATATTGTTGAGCCCATAAAAGTCATATTGGTCAAAGTCAACTGTAGTCAAAGTCAAAAGGTCAAAGTCAACTAGTCAAAGTCAACAAGTTCAAGGTCAAAGTCAAAAAGTGCAAAGTCAAAGTGCTAAAGTGCAAGTTTCAAAGTGCACAGGTAGTGCACAATTAATTGTCCACAAAGGGTAAATTGGAGAAAGTGAGGTGCAGGTTGTAGAGGTATTTTCTCTAATTTCCCTAAGGTTCAAAGTGTTTTTAAAGTGTTTTGGAAGGTTCAGGTGAACCCCCTCTTATGTGCAAAAGTGAAGACTTAAAAGGAAAGGTAAAGGTATGTGAAGCGGCAGCGTACGCACAGGGGAAAGTATGGCCCCCAATTAAAATTTTTGGTTTTAGTCTAAAGTCACTACAGGACAAAACAGGGAGTCGTTGGCTGCTTGTGAAGACAATCTTGGGACATCAAAGTGAGCACCAAGATACTATTGCAGTTAGGAGCGTACGTGATCGACACACTCAAATCAAGGCAAGGACTATTCTTGGACCATTCTAGAGTAAGCAAGAGAAGCATAGTCTAAGTGAAGCAAGAGAGAGAAGTGCAAGAGTCACCAGTGTGCGACGCAAAGAAGTGGAGTTTAAGAAGTGCATGGAGAGTGACTAAGGGATTGTGCAGAGAGTGCTAAGCTAGTCCCCCAAGGATCTCAAGGTCTCCTTGCAGTGTGTGCGTGCCGATAGAAGGTATTCATTCCTCCCCCTTAGTGGAAGCTTGGTGCAAGGTGTGCACAAGGATAAGCTTGAAGCAGGTGGAAGTCTGGTGCACAGGAGGCCGGCAGCAAGAAGACTTTGGGTATTTGGTAATTTGTAATTGAGCACTCTATGGGATTTTGCACAGAAGTATTGGCTTGTATTGTACTTCAACATTGTGTTTGTCTTAGTGTAATCAATCGGCAGAGGCTTCCAGGGTGTATTTTCTCTTCTTGTCTTTTCCTTTTCTCCTACAAACCCTTAAACTCCTTCTTGTCCAAGAATCCCCCAACAAAATTTGGCACGCCTGGTGGGACTTCCAAGGAGATTTGAGCATAGGAGAAGATATATTGCTATTGGAGAAGCAATATTCAAGTGTCGACAGTACCACTTCAGTGGACTAAGAGGTACATATTCTATCAATTATCTCATATTAAGAGGACTATGAACAGCCCATGACCGCAACCCGGTCCCAAACATTGAGGGCCACCTGCAAGAAAACAAGAAGGAAGGCTGTTAGAAGGTCCTCTAGTCCACTTTTATCAACTAGAGAAGCAATATTCAAGTGTCGGCAGTACCACTTCAGTGGACTAAGAGGTACATATTCTATCAATTATCTCATATTAAGAGGACTATGAACAGCCCATGGCTGCAACCCGGTCCCAAACATTGAGGTTCACCTGCAAGAAAACAAGAAGGAAGGCTGTTAGAAGGTTCTCTAGTCCACTTTCATCAACTTCATCAGTAAAGAGCATGGCGGGAGAGGTAGACTTGGAAACCTTACTCTCAAGATTAAATATAAAGTTTCCTTCTTTCAAAGGCTTAGCTCAGGAGGATCTGGATGAACACATTAGAAGGTTTTTAGCACTATGTAAGACTAGAGGCTTAATAGGCAGGGAGGATGTCTTTTTGATACTTTTCCCTGCCACATTAGAGGGATTAGCAGATAAATGGTTCAGCCAATTTGGTGAGAACCATTTTATAACTTGGGATTTGATGAAAGATGCATTTAAAAATCAATTCCAGCATGGGAAATACTGTAGAGATCATCATAGAAGAATTAGGAAATCTGAGATTGGGTCCAGGAGAAAAGTTCCCAGAGTTTGTGACTAGGGCCAAGGCACTAATGGCTAAATTGCCAGATCCACCACATGATTTTTTTGTTAAGAAATGGTTAGCTAAGCCCCTACCAGTGGCCACCCAATGCAAAATAAAGGAATTAGTGTTACCTATAGCCTCCATAGAGGAGTTCATCAACACAGCTACACGCCTGGAGCAGATAAGGCACCAGTATGGAGCAACTTCTTCCCAACCAACAAATGGTATAGAAATGGAGGATCCAGTGATCCAGCTAAGGAAGGAGCTGGAGGGCTTAAAAAGAAATAAGCCCTACAAAGAGGAGGAGAATGCTGTTGCTCAATTGAGAAGGGAGATTGAAGCAATAAAGCTCCAAAAGGAGGAGGAGGCCCAAGCAGAGGAATTGGCTCAGCTACGACAGGAGCTGCAGGAACTCAAAGGGGGTGGCATCAAGAGTGGACTTTGGTGTTCCATGTGCAGCAAGCAAGGTCACATAGTAAGTGAATGTCCTCTGTTAAGTGTGACTTGCTTATTATGCAGGAAAGTTGGTCATGAGGCCCATGAATGCCAATCAAGGGGATTGCCTGCACCGACATACTGGACACAAGGAGGATCCCTACCACCAGCAAATGTGATGGCTGCTACACCGAATCAAGGTAACAACTACAACCCTAGACAGAGGGATAATTTTGGAAATGGGCCTAGAAGGCCAATTCTTTGTTTCAGATGTGGAGAATGTGGGCACTATCAAAGTAGGTGCACTCTCCCAGAAAATGCCCCGCCTTGCAGAAACTGCCCAGAGGCCAGAGACCACTATACAAATTATTGTCCTAAGAATCAAGCCTCTTCATCCGGGCCCCATATTCAAATGATTTCTGTACACAAAGAAGAACTGTTACATCAGGTCAATGAGCCATCACCATCTACCAGGGTGGTGCACTTAGAAGAGATAGAATATTTTACAGTGCAGACAAGAAGCAAGCGAAAGGCTCAAGTGGACATTGGTCAAGAACCAATGATTAATGAATTGAACAAAAACAAAGCTGCATCTGAAGACAAAGCCACCACATGTGCAGATACAAGGCAGAAAGAAAATTTCATAGGTACGACTGATGCCATCAGACATGCATTCAAGAGAGCTCATGAGGAGTTTGATAATTCAAATGGAGCCCATGCTCTTAAGGAATCAGAAGCTTCCAGACTACTCAAGTCCATGAAAAAGGAGGTCAGTATTTGTGAATTAATAAAGATGGATGGGAAGTTCAGGTCAGAGCTCTTGCAGATAATTGATGAAATGTCCACAACAAGTTTAGTGGCAAAGGCTGCTGTTATGGAGATAAAAAGGTAGGGGAAGCACCCCTCACAGATTACAAGAGCCCTCGGCTAACAATCTCTATGAAAGGTCATGAGTTTCAAGGAGTTATTGTGGATGGTGGTTCTGGCATTAACTTGATGCCTGAATATACCATGAAAAATATTGGACTATACCCTTCACAACTTGCCAACTTCACTGTAACAATGGCAGACCAAAGCATAGCAAGGCCTATGGGAGTGGTATCTGGAGTCCCACTCAGGATACAAGGTACTATCTTTAACTTGGACTTTGTTGTTTTAAGGTTGCCACAGGTAGAAGGAAGTTTCCCCTTGTTAATTGGGAGACCTTGGTTAAGGCATGCCAATGTCCTGCATGACTGGGGCAAGGACACAATGTGGGTAAAGCAAGAGGGAAAAGATTTGCAGCAGATAATTTTAGAAGATGGACCAGACAATCAGAGAAATACTAACATGATGCAGACAATTGGTATTTGTATGAAAGAAGAAGTAGTGGACAACCCAGTAGCAGATCTATTTGAAGGAGCAGATTTATATGAAGATGAAAACATGTTGGCTTGGCTCCATGCAGAAGACCCATCTTCCTGCTATGGAATTTTTCCAAACTCAAGTAGAGAAGAAGCATATGAAGAAAAAGAAGAAATCACTGAGGTTATTGAGTCGAGTGAAATAGTCTCATTTAAAGGCCATAGAAGAGAGGAGAAAAGAAGAGCCCTTAAGTGCAACAGTGCTGAAACTACTCCAAAGCATATGTCAATGGCCACTTTTTTATGGATACTGGTATGGCTATCATCTGTTATGTCAATTCTTATGATAGCAAGTGCAGGGCTTTACAAGAATGTGGAAGGTGTACCTGCTAGTCTTTGGAAACAGAGGGTTCAATTTGATGAAGAAGCCGGATTTTGCAGATTAAGTCATAAAGTTGGTGGAGGAGATAAAGTTCTAATGAAGGATTCAGGATACCCCTATCAGATCATCAGTGTGCCCAATGAGAAGACAAAACCAATGAAGTGCAGTACAATTGGAGATTGTGGAGGAGTTTCTCTAAGTAAACAATACAAGGCTCAAGGCCTATCATCAACAAAAGTGAAGATTTCTGGATCACCTGGAACCTGCAAAATTTGTCCAGGTTGTACATAGTCTTTTCTCGTCATTTTTGCTTAAGTTTTAGTAGTTTTTTTCATGCTTGTTTCTTGAACTTTTAGCAAATTTACCAGCCATTTAATAAACTTTGCAAAGATACAATTTTTGGAGTTTTTAGGAATTTTTTTCGGAATTTTTCAAGCATTTTTAGATTTTTTCTAGCATTTTTCTCCTTTTTCATGTGTCATTTTCTTGCCAAATAGGAGGAATAAAAGGAGTCTCTCTGTGGTTTCATGAAGGAAATTGGGCCTAGCCCTGTAGCAAATTTCATGAGAATTTTATCAGATTTTTTTGGCAATTTTTTGCCATTTTTTGGATTTTTCCTTCATTTTTCTCTATTTTTTTGGGTAATTTTCCCAGCAAAAAAAAACGGCCCCCCCGGATTTTCGGGTTGAGGGTTAAAAAGAAAAAAAACTCTCTCTCTCTCTCTTCCCCCCCCCCCCCCCTCGCCCCCACCCCCTACCCCCCACCGACCAACCGCCCAACCCCTGCCCCCCCACCAACCAACCGACCAACCGACCAACCCCCCCCCCCCCCCCCGCCCCCCCCCCCCCTCCCCCCCCCCATCCACCCCCCACCGACCAACCGACCAACCTCCCCCTGCCCCCCACCCCCCCCCCCCGCCCCCCACCGACCAGCCGACCAAACCCCCCCCCCCCACACCGACCAACCCCCCACCGACCAATCCCCCCCCCCCCCCCCGCCCCCCATTCTGACATCCCCCCCCGCCCCCCGTTCTGACACCCCACCCCCCCATTATTTTTGGTTTTTTATTTTTTATTTTATTTTATTTTATTTCATTATTTTTTATTTTATTTTCTTTCTAAATTTTTTATGATTTTTACATTTTATTTGTTTTTATTTTTGTTTTATTATTATTTTGACTTGCACAGGCGTTAGTATAAAATTAAAAAAGAAAATCTTTTTATTTTTATTTTTTATTTTTCTTTTTATGTTTTAATATATATATATATGTAGAAATCTATTTTTTTTATTTTTTCATGGCTCAAAGCTTTTGGCTCTGGATCGTGCCTTGGTTGGCCATTTTTTACAAAAATGGAGTCATTTTCATGTTTTTTGGCACCTCTGGACTCAGTGTTTTGCTTTATTTTTCCAAATCCTACCTTTCTCTCTGACGTTTGGTCAAAACCCACATGTTTTGAGCACATTTATCACATGTTTTTATTTCACCACATTGTCCACATGTCTATTCTCCCCTTATCTTACATTAGGTTTTTATATTTCCCATATGTACCCTCTGTAGCTCTACTATTTGATCATTTTAACCCCCTCCAGAGCCCCGATTCCTCTTCCCAATCCCTCCCTTTACTAATCTGCCCAGCCACATCCTTACCCCTCCCTACCCTATTCCATCTCTGCCCCTCAGCCCTCCCCTCCACCTCCCTTCTACCCTCCCATTGCAACCCTTTGCTTTTCCATGGCAAAATCCAATTTTTGGTTCTTCTCTGGTGCTTGTTCTATCCTGCTTTTGGTGGAATTGGTTGTTGCTCAGATGTCCTCTTCAAGTTTTTGCAGCTCCATTATCATTGTGTCCTATATGCTCAGAGTTTGGCTATAGCTCTCCGGGACGGAGAGCACATTAGGTGGTGGGCAACTGTTGAGCCCATAAAAGTCATATTGGTCAAAGTCAACTGTAGCCAAAGTCAAAAGGTCAAAGTCAACTGGTCAAAGTCAACAAGGTCAAGGTCAAAGTAAACACGTGCAAAGTCAAAGCGCTAAAGTGTAGGTGTCAAAGTGCACAAGTAGTGCACAATTAATTGTCCACAAAGGGTAAATTGGAGCAAGTGGGGTGCAGGTTGCACAGGTATTTTCTCTAATTTCCCTAAGGTTCGAAGTGTTTTTAAAGTGTTTTGGAAGGTTCAGGTGAACCCCCTCTTATGTGCAAAAGTGAAGAATTAAAAGGAAAGGTAAAGGTATGTGAAGCGGCAGCGTACGCACAGGGGAAAGTATGGCCCCCCAATTAAAATTTTTGGTTTTAGTCTAAAGTCACTACAGGACAAGACAAGGAGTCGTTGGCTGCCACTTGTGAAGACAATCTTGGGACATCAAAGTGAGCACCAAGATACTATTGCAATTAGGAGCGTACGTGATCGACACACTCAAATCAAGGCAAGGACTATTCTTGGACCATTCTAGAGTAAGCAAGAGAAGCATAGTCTAAGTGAAGCAAGAGAGAGAAGTGCAAGAGTCACCAGTGTGCGACGCAGAGAAGTGGAGTTGAAGGAGTGCATGGAGAGTGACTAAGGGATTGTGCAGAGAGTGCTAAGCTAGTCCCCCAAGGATCTCAAGGTCTCCTTGGAGTGTGCACGTGCCAACAGAAGGTATTCATTCCTCCCCCTTAGTGGAAGCTTGGTGCAAGGTATGCACAAGGATAAGCTTGAAGCAGGTGGAAGTCTGGTGCAGAGGAGGCCGGCAGCAAGAAGACTTTGGGTATTTGGTAATTTGTAATTGAGCACTCTGTGGGATTTTGCACAAAAGTATTGGCTTGTATTGTACTTCAATATTGTAGTTGTCTTAGTGTAATCAATCGGCAGAGGCTTCCAAGGTGTATTTTCTCTTCTTGTCTTTTCCTTTTCTCCTACAAACCCTCAAACTCCTTCTTGTCCAAGAATCCCCCAACACATATGAATTTCTTCCAAATAATAATAGATTCTATTAATTACATCAATAATAATACCACATTCACAAAGTTGTTGCAAAGTCATAAATTTCGTATAAAATAATAACATAAATTGAATATCCTAGAGAGGTCAAAACCATAAAGAGAGATAATATGAAATATCCCAACTAGCTACCTGTCACTCTCCTCCCAACCTTAAATAGCCCTTTCCCTTGGCACATCTAGAGTCTTCTCTAAGGTCCAAACACTCCTCATATGGACACTATGAGAAGATGGAATAAGCTTAAAGCCTCATGCTAGAGTCTTGGCTCCCCCTTGCTCTAGTCCTTGACCTAGCTAGGGTCTTCAAACAAATGTAGGTAGACCAATGGTAGACCATAGAGGTCTAAGTAAATATAACACTCTTTCCCCCTTCTAGAGATCATTCTCCTTCATGATCAAGGAAAGAAAGTGTTTGCGAATTAGAATTTTTGACTCCCAAGTAGCATTTGTAAGTGGATGGGTGGCCCATGTTGCTAAATACTCTGGTATGGATCAGTTCTTTACAGTCACTCACTCTTATCAAGGAATCTAAAAGAAACATGTAGTTGAGATGTTCTATCTTATAAAGCAACTAAACCATTCACATAATTTTCAACTCGAGAAATGTATGGTCTAAGCTTTCTAACATAGAAAATCGGGTCAACTTTGCAATCATTTGGAAATTGTAATTTGTATCTAACATAACTAATCTTCTTAATCACTATCCAAGGTCCATAAAATCTAGGGGATAACTTGGGTTTCTGACCCACTTTCAATGATGAATGAAGTGGTACCTATAGAAACACAGGATCACCCTCTTGAAACATTTATGGTGTATGATGTCGATCTACAAATGTTTTCATCCTCTCAGTAGCTTGTTGAAGATTGAACTAAGCTATTTTCAAGTTAGATTGCATATCTAAAAGAAAATATAAAGCACTCAGAGATTATTTGGGTATGTGTTAGCCCATCGTCAAAACCGATATTTTATAAAGATCTAATGTATTCTATAATTTATCTAATTTGTAAATAAATCAATTATCATTCTGGTGAATTCAACAAACGTACCCAGTACCATGTAATGGGAATGTATGTTCATATGACTATTGGAATCCCATAGCGGAGAGAGAGAGAGAGAGAGAGAGAGCAAGGGATTCGAAGTAGTGAAGCTATAGAAGACTGCATATGCAGATCAATTGTATCTCTGTACTATAATGGAAGACTATTTTGATGCCAACCTCTATGTACTTTTGTACAATCTGAATCATCCTATTTATTATTTTGAGTTTTATTGTCTTTTAAGTTTGTCTATTGTTAGGGAATAGAAATGCAATTGGAACTATCTCGTAACCTCCATTGCTTGAACCTCTTTTTGTTTGCCAAATTCAAACAGTCAAACATTTTTGTGACCATGATAGGATGGGGTACACAGTAAAAGTGTAAAAGTTGGGAATATTAACAATCCTAAACACAAATAAGTGGCACAATCAACTACACTGATTCAGATGGAGAGGGAGTATGCCAACACAATCAGGTAAGCATTTTTCAAAATATACATACACATGAGAGGACCATATGACAACATCAGGGATGAGGAAACGTGAAGATGCGAGTTCAATTCATGCACATATGTTGGTACAATTAAGATATTTGGTAGAATGGGGTGCATTCTCGTATCCATTGTTTCATCAATTTCTGGAGGTATAGACAACCTTTGAAGCGATGAGGTTGCAGACAAATGAAGCAAAAGGAGGATCGGTTAAGGAAGAATTTGAAAAGCGGATAGAAAGAAGAGTCTGGGATTCAATTTTGACATCTGGCCTCCTCGATTCCTTTTTGGGAAGAGCAGCTTGCAAAAGAGCAGATTGTGTTACAAAGGCAATTTTTTTCACAAGGAAAGATAGAGTTTCCCCATCCAGCCAAGATAGAGAAAGATGAAATTTAATTAGTACCCACAGACAAAGAATGGAAATTGTGGCAATTTCCCTTTACTATGGAAGCACCTATCTAGCTCATTAGTGGGATGCAATTTAACAGATTTCATAGTAGACTAGATGATGACCCAGATCTACATGTGAGACTATTCTATACACAATATGACTTACTGGAAGGAAACCTAGACTATGCATGGAAGTGCCAAGATTTTCAAGCCATTTTGGGGAGTGAGGTGGTTAGATGGTTAACAGAATTTGCTCCTAATCATTTTGCAATGTATGATGCCCTCAAAAATGCATTTTTTAGATGGTTAAGAAGGCAAAGATCATTAGCTAATTATTAATTACTTCTTAGTACATGGTGCAATAGCCTAATCAGACGACGGTCGACTATGCATCACTTTTTTGGAGTACTTTATGTCAAATTTTGGAACTAGAATGACCTCTACAGGATGTAGTTAGAGGTTGGCTTATGGATGGTTTGAACTCCATATTGAAAGAAAAAATATGTTTATTTGCATTGGATGGCACGCATTTTTGGGATCTGATTATAGATGCTACAGAACAATTGGAACGTAACCTTAAAGTGATGAATCCAGCTTGGCAACGTCCTTAATTTGATGTTAGTAATCTGATAAATCTAACTTCTTTCCCTATACTTGATCTATATATCTAGATGCTTTGTATTAAGTGTAGGAATCTAGGACATCTTGCATCAAGTTGTGCATTAAATCAAATATACTGTATAATCTATAATATGATGAACCACCGGGAATGGTCAGTGGTATTCCAATCTTGTAGTTCATAATGTACAAGTCAATGAGGGTGGTGGTTTGCGAGCTCCATCAGATCCAAATGTTTATGGTATTCAAGGTCGGAATCGACCAAACTACTCTAGATACGAGCAAGGTTGTAGACCTTTTAACCATTATCATCATGATGATGTTGAATATCCCAAGGAAGGAAGGGGTCCACAATATCAGTTCTGTTTACAATTCCTTCATATTTGCACATATTTCCTTGATGCTCAAGACTATGATCGACGAAAGCAAGATGCAATTTTGAAAGCTCCAATGAGGAATATGGTAACGCTTTCTTTTGAGGAACTTGTGGCGATGATAGTCACCAGTTCGGTAAATTTTCCCTTGCAATGATACTTTTGTTCCCCCTGAAGTGACTGCACATCATTGAGTATACACTCAAGCTATAGGATGGGCTTAGGAAGCACGGATAATAGTTTCTGATTCTAGTAGTAGTAGTAGTATGTGTTGGAAAACAATGTCACATCAGTCCAAAATCCATTTAGGGCAAAAACTCTAATTTTTGGTACTTAGTCATTTTTGGCACAAAAATGGGTAAAACGTTTATGAGCTTATCTTGTAGAGCTTGAAGAGAGCTTTCCAATGGTATATGACATGCATTCATCAGAGATCAGATTTGGAAGAAATCCCTAACCCTAATTTTCTACTGATTTAGGGTTTTGACCTCATATGATAGCTCTCGCATGAGGATCATAAAAATGTTGTCGAAGGTAGTAACAACTATGAAAAATCAGGTCAAGAAGCTATTTTTAAAGTTAACTAAAAGCAACTTTAAAAATAAATCAAACTCACTTAAAATAAAGCAAAAGCAATTTGAAAAGCGATGTGATTAAAATAAAGCACTTTTTTGTGAGTTTTTTGCATAGAGCTTTAAAACCTATATAAGAGAGTCTTGGGTCACTTTGTTGGTCATCCTAAACCAATTGCAATGCCAGTTTTTGGTTCCTCATTAGAGGTGGTGCTCTAGCACACATGGGGCAGCCATGGTGCACTCTAGGAGCATGTTGAGGAGCAGCTTTGGAGTTCTTATTGGATAAGAGTGTGCTCACACTCTTGCTTATGGAGAGGACTTGCTCATCAGTAGCTTGGTGGTGTGGATCAACCATCTACATAATGTATTTGAAGATTGTCTTCTACATGAAGATTTTGGTGTACTTCAAAGACATTGGATAGAGGTTAACATAAGATTTGCATCTTATGTTGAGAATTCAGGTACATATTCTCTTTATGCACACAAGTACTACTTGGAGCTTATGGAGGCAGTGGCATCCATATCAGGAGGAGTCATATTCGACATATCTAAAGGAGAAGCACTACATGCATGCTACATGCATTCGGATTAGCTGTTAGAGAAAGTGTATCCACATGAGTATGAGGACATTTGGTAGCAACCACTTAGCATGATATGCTAATTCTATAAGTATGTGATGTTTCACACACACATCTGCTTTAGGGTCTTCCATAGCCTAAACTGAGATTAGGGTTTGCTGAATATCAGTTTCCAACTGATCTTTCCTCTTTCTATCACTCATATAAACTCTTCTACAACCTATCAGGTCATACATCTCATATATATTCAGATTTCTGTCCCTATGTCTGAATCTTCTTGTAAATTTTGTACATACACTCATCCATCAATTTTTGTTCACATAGAGTGGTTGAGAGTTTTGCTCCCACATTGTAAATTTGAACATTTGTATATATGATAGTGTGACTAAGCACTGGCTTACATAACACTTTACACATGTTGTCTAATCTTTCTCTATCTTTGTCTCATCATTTGTATGATTAAGTGTGGTATGTTCATATTTTGTCAATATTGGAAGATTGCTGGAATCTATGATGTAGATCCTGGACCTATGGAACTATGGACATGTGGTATTTTGTTATGGGCCTACCTAATTTCCAATAGTAGGTAGGGTCAAGAGTCCCTCAATAGAAATGCATCCATAAAGAATGTTGTTATGGACTTTCAGTTTAGTCCAGACAAGTCTTTTGAAACATTCTCTGTAGAGGGCATATCATTTCTCATCAAGGAACTGTGGTGGATTTGGAGAAAGTTAAAGTGGTCCTACAAGTGCCCTTGTCATGTAATCCAAAAGAAGTTCTATGATTTTTAGGTAAGATTTGGTGGCATGGGTGGCATTTACAATATTTGGCCCATATTGCAATGCCATTTAATGCTTTGGCACATGTCAAACCTTTCGAATTTAGTGGACTCTAGAAAGTGATAGGGCATTCCGAAGATTAAAAACTCTACTCATGCAAGGGCCTATTTTGCAAGCTCCTGAGTGATCCTAAACATTCCATGTCTTTGTCAATACTTTAGACATCGCCATTGGAGCCGTATTGATGCAAAAATCCAAAAGATCATGGTTTTGGCCAATTTATTATGCAAGTCGCAAACTCACCATTGTGGAGAAGAACTATTCAGTCATTGAATGCAAATGCCTTGGTCGAATCTATTCTATAAAGAAATATTTGGCATTATCGATTGGGTCAGGCATTCACTTTCCATGTCGACCATCTTATCTTGTTTTATTTAGTTAAGTAACAAAATCTTGTGGGTAGATTAGCTAGATGGGTGCTCCTTTTACAAGAATTCTAGTATGATGTAGTACATCATCTGGGATCTTCACATATCATTGTAGACTTTTTGTCAAGATTGGATAATGGTGAGCCACCAGATGGATTCGATGATTCTTTTCTAGATGTAGACTTATTTCATATTGTAGATTAGTTTGAGCCTGATTGAGGTACTCGAACCTATTATGAAGAGATGCTTTCTTTTCTGGGAATGAGTGTCCAACCATATCATTTATGATCTACAGGCTTAAAATAGTTGACATTTTTGTGATGGGTGATTCACGGTTATTCTTGATCAATTACTATAAGGATGTGATGGGTATTTGGCTAGGTTGTGTGCCACCACATGAAGTACCAATTCTTATTTCAAAGGCTCATTCCAGTGTGACTGGTGGTCATTTGAGTATAGAGCTCACAATACAAAAGATTTTACACAGTGGTTTATGGTGGCCAACTGTGAGAAGTGGAGAATGACATGCCTGGGACTCACCTCCTAGCCTATTTATAGCCCTTGCCTAGTCACCATCAAGAGTTCTCTCTAAGGTTCCTCTACTCATCTGGCCATCATGAGTAGGTACCTCATATGAACTCTCTGGCTTTTGGCCTTGGCTATCCCCCAAGCCAGGAACTTCTCGTTCCTCCAAGCATGTACATCTTTGAAATATAACACTCTCTCCCCCTTCTAAAGATCATTGTCCTCAATGATATGGAAGGAGCTATAAACCTAGGAATCGAAATCTGTGATTCCAAATAATAAGAGTAGAGTGTGCTAGGTGTCTGAAATACTAGATGTTCAAAAGGTAGATAACTAGTCTCTATGCTTCCTATCTAGAATTTCCACCAACCAATAGTAGTTCTTGCCTTGGACATATTATAGGAATCCCTCTGAGGCCCAATGAGTCTAGATGTGCACAACATAACTACTCGAAAATATCCTTGGACTCCCTATGCCTAGACCTTGACCACTAACTTGTGATGGCTTGTCACCTGTAGAGACCTCAGCAGCTTGCCCTTGTCTCCTTGAAATACCCACTGACAGCTTTGCATATGGTATAATTGTGCAAAATCAATTACACGACTAGAGTGATGAAAATTACTATGCTAGTCCAAAACAATGTGAGTATGTCCCAATCTCTGTACAAAAATACTTAAGATAAATGGAAATCTTTTCCAAATAGTGCTTAATCTCTAAGCTCGTGTAAATATTCTTGATTTACTCACTATAATGAAATGAAACTCAAGAAAGTCTCATCATGATCCAAACTGTGAATCCAAGATGATAAGCTATCAATGATCCATACTGTGGAACAAGATGTCAATCTATCAATGATCCAGACTATGGACCAAGATATCAATCTGCCAATGATCCAAACTATGGACTAAGATATCAATATGTCAGTTATCCAAACTATGGACTAAGATCTCAATCAGTCACATCCAAACTATGGATCGAAATCTCGATGTATCATATATATAATACAAACTATGGATCAAAATCTCTCCCATACAAAGTAAGTCCCAATCCACTCTGTGGACTAAGTCCATCATGCCAAATGAAGCCGTACTAAGAAAGTGTAGCAACTAGTGGAACTACCATCACCTTCTCAATAATAACATGCAAGATGTTCCAAGTGGATGAAACTTGCTTTATCCATGACCATCATTTGATCATCATTATGATCAAATCATTCCTAACTAGGAATTGTTGAAATGAAAGAAGCTACTCCTACTCTACAATTAATCACAAAACAAATTAACTATGGAGGAAGCAACCAAAGATATGAAAACATGATGAATAGATTAAAATGGAAATGAACTTACAAAGATTGCTCTATGAGCATGGTGACTCCATGAGGAGAGGAAGCACACTCTTGGCAATGAGCTAGAGTGGAATGGCTTGTGTGGAGTAAAGGGAGGCGTTGCTTATATGGAGTTTGGGAGAATTCCCTTGCATGTGGGATAAGTGAGCTTGCATGAGAATGATTCTAGCTTTGGACAAAAGGATGGAGGATGGAACTCTCAACACCCCCCCTCCATGTGATGACCCTTTTGTTTTTAATATGGGGAATAGTGACATATGGGATCACTTAGTCCATTTGGTTTTTAGGATCCAAGGACATATGGGATCTTTGGACATAACTTGGACATATGGCATCCAAGTTTGGGACATATGACATCCCTAGGATCTTGGGACATATGGGATCCCAAGACATATACTTGGACATATGGGATCCAAGTGGTTTTTAATGGGATCTAGGGACATATGGGATCCCTAGACATGTACAAGGGTTTACATCATGGGGTAGGTAGTGCTTATGGAACCATTTGCCACATTTTGAGCATTTTTCTTTTCTTGGGTCTTTTGTTGTTGGTGTGGCCTTTGTCTTGTGAGCTTCATGGCCTTGTAGTGGGCGTTGAGCATCATTTGTTCAAGCCATAGGGAAGGTCTTACTCTTAAAGAGCAGTGTCTAGTCCCTTTACATGGGGCTTGATATGATTCAGAAAGTGTTAATACATCTTCACTTTATTTGTCATATTATTGGAAGTGATGGATGTGCCTTCGTCCATACACATGAAAAAACGTGATCACATTGTTCCATGCTTATTGATGCAGCCTTGCTTTTGTAAAAATGGCATAAACATTCATGTCATACCAGATTATTGTTTGTTAGTTCACACATCAACTTTAAGCAATGTGTAAATTTGTGTCGCCTTTTGGTTTTTGGCATGAAGAGACCCTCTACATGTGAAGAACTATCATGAAAACATCCTAGAAACAGGTATGCTAAGCGGCTGACATCATGGCTTACGAAGAAAAATATCGCATTAGAACGGCAGGAATTCTTTTGCTAAATTTCATGGCTGGAGCACGTCCACGTTCATAGCTTCTCATCTTGAGTCTGCAGGCAGACAGGGTGGATTCTTCTTCCTTATTGATTGACGAGGACTATCTCTTGGCGCCTTTGCTTTCCCTTTCCTTCTTGAGGGCATGCGGATGGAAGTTTATTGCTTTCTCTCCCCTTCTGAGTCTGCAGAAATGCATCCAACAACTCTATGTGTAAGTAGATAGTTCTGTGTGTAGTTAGATAATTGAAGATTCTCTCTCAGATGCACTCTTTGTTTCTTGGCCACCATCCTTCATTCTTCTAGATATGCCTATTGCTTTGGCGTGATTCTCTATGCCATCGATCGTCTAGCGTTGATCAGTACTGCATGGTATGATGATGTACATCTCCACCTCTTATCCTTTGATGCCACGTATGACTGTGCTCTGATCTTAATAGAATGCTCTCAACAGAGAGTTCTTTTGTCTTTGCCGAGCTCACAGAGATGTTATCTCTGAAGATTTTTGTTTCCACCTGAGTAATGTTCTTCATAGAATGCTCTATGTGAGTGGGCAAAATGATGCTCTACTGCTTTCACAGCGAATGGCTTTTTCCTGGACCGCCAATATCTTCGGCCTGATAGATTTCTCCCGAGCATTTGATGCCCTCTCCACGTTCCTCTCATCTCTCCACTTCTTTGAGTCAAACATGCATCATGCTCTCCCAGGGCGATGAGATCCTGGTTGATGTGAGGCTGCCACTTAAGTCAATGATGTCTGCTTTGCATAAGTTTCTGTCTCTTTGTAATCAAACTCATACGAGAAAAGAGGGCAAATATCTGTTGCCTCCTTGCCATGATGTGCACCTTCTGACTTTCATAGTGCCAATCCTCATGATGGATGTGGATTGTAGTGCTAATAAACACTTGATATTTCAAATAGAAGTTCTGAAAAGCACTTTGTTGGGTCGAGAAAAATACCAGAAGAGAATCGCTAGTGGAAGATATGAGATGCAAGGGAGGGATGGAGGCGTTAGGGAAAATATATATTAAATTTATGGTGAAGAAGGAGAAGATAAAGACACTAATAGTGCTTAAGAGCACTCTTATTGAGATAAGGGAGGGAGGAGGGAGGGAGGGACTGGAAATGAAAAATATGCTAATGAGGACAATGGAAAATGAAAACATAAACTCAAAAGGAAAAACAATTAACCTATGCTTTGATACCATGTTGAAATGAAAGAAGCTACTCCTACTCTACAATTAATCACAAAATAAATTAACTATGGAGGAAGGAACACAAGATATGAAAACATGATGAATAGATTAAAATGGAAATGAACTTGCAAAGATTGCTCTATGAACATGGTGACTCCATGAGGAGAGGAAGCACACTCTTGGCAATGAGCTAGAGTGGAATGGCTTGTGTGGAGTGAAGGGAGTCCTTGCTTATATGGAGTTTGGGAGAATTCCCTTCCATGTGGGATAAGTGAGCTTGCATTAGAATGATTCTAGCTTTTGACAAAAGGGTGGAGCATGCAACTCTCAACAGGAATAAGGTGTCTCAAGTAAACGATTGTAATAATATGGCACTCCCAGATATAATGAGAACCATAATGTAAGTCCACTAAATACACTGAAAAATGGTAAGTAGATGTGTGCACACTCATAGCCCACTAGGCTAAGCATCTAACTCAACTCATACACACTATGTATGAACCATGGCCTATTCTCAGGCATATCAAATAAGGTAGTACATACTCAATGAATTTCTTCTTCATGCAATTTGCTATTCATAGTTCTTATGTGCGAACCTTGCCTTTCCGCTTCTATGCTACTTGCCTGTGGACTTGCCTTGTTTGCAATCACATACAGAGTGACTGCCTCAACTGCCTCTATACTGTCTAATAATAAGAAGATCATATGAATGAACTCCAAATCATATCAAAAATAAAAACATCAGAGACTTCTCTCCCATACCATCTATCCTACACCTAGGAAGAATACAAAATTTGATGTCCCATACCACCAAACTTTATACCCCACATAGATGTGTGTATGAGATTAAAGTCGAACACTTCTCTCCAAAAAAAATACAAGAATAGATTGGTGAGTACTCACAACCATGAATAATAATAAATGAAATCATGAAGTGTTCTTGAAGTGTTTCCTTCCCTCGATGGAAAGAACAGAGTCATTCCTATGACTATCACTCATAATTATCTCGAGACATGAGAAATTATTTCATAAATCACCTCAACTAGAGTTGTGAAGGATCTGGCTTGCATGAAATATCAACTCATGTGACTTAGATCAAATATTAAATCACAATAAATTGGAATTTATAAAACGTTTATAAATCCAATTATATGAAATGAGAACAACTAGCAAAGTTCTCCTCTTCCATGCTCTCATGGCACTATATATATTTTGGAAACTTTTGACATAGTCTCCTCTATCGTACTGAGAATGGTCACCGTAAACCAATGATCAAGAAAAATGTATCTAGGGCATAGCTAGCCCATGGTGATCACACCATATCAAAACAAATATCATAAAAACCTATGGAAAATCTTTTCCTTTCAACAACATCTCCTGCATAAACAATTTCCAATACTAATAGATTAAAGCTTAATTTTAACTAATTTTTACTTTAAAAAAATCTAAGAAATCTTTTTACACTTTTGTAACTTTTATAAAGCTTCATTAGGCACAAAAATCACTTGATTTGGATATTTTCTCAGACATTTATTACCATTTTACTCGAAGGGTCGAACACTTGACGACCAACTTTGAAAATGTACAGGGTCATCTACTTGAAGTCCTTAGACTAATCAAAAAAACTCCAAATTCTATTTTCTTTGTGTCGAAATCTAGATAACCTTATCTAGTTTGGTGTCACAAAATATCAATTCAAAATGCAATCAAATACGCATTCAAAAGTATAATTCTATCTCTACTACACATAAGCTTAGGTGACCCTAGAAACACTACTGCTACACTTTTATAATATCTTCTAACTATGAAGCTAAATTCCAAAATCCTTGAAATAAGGTTTGTAATAGTGTAGCATCTCCATCAAACATTTTTGAATTGAAGTTTCCAATATGAAAATATCATGTGCTCATCAGTCACATGTACCACTCTTGGGAAAATCCTCACTAGAGATTAGTTTGAGATGAATAGATCATTTGACCTATCAAATGATGCGTAGTTTCTTCCACATTTTACTAGCATATAGCTGCTACTATCTACTTTCGTTGGTATAAGTTTCATAGTATTTTGACACTTGGAACTTTCACAGTGACAAAAATACTAAGCCTCTATACCTGCAAAATCTAAAAAATGTGCAGAGGCTAACTTTTACTCTTTTCTTTATATCTCCTAAATGGAGAAACATTTCATCTTGAAATTTTATACACACCATATAGAGATGATTCTAGAAACATAAATCATTCAATTTGGGTAAATTCCCTAAGAGAACCAAGCACCTCTAGGTGACATGGTCTCTAATCATTTCATAAATTCCAGAGGATGCACTTTAATGTTCAAAGCTCCGTTGACCTGTCAAATAATCTTTAAAAATAATAAACATTGATATGCACAATGTGCATCTTTAAATATTTAATTTCCAACAAAGTTCATTCCATTTTGATCTACCAATTAAGAGAAATGCACTTTGTAACAAGCCTATGTTACTTGTTTCAAGCATCTAGCTCTAGTACTAGCACTTTTAGTGTAGAGGTCATTTGACCTATCTAAAAGTGTCAAAATTACTTGAAAACTGGTCATCTTAAGGAAAAGCCTAGGATCTACTTTCCCTACAAATTTCAATAAATGTGGGAATTCCCTCAAAGACTATCATCCAAATCTCTATGAGGCTGCTACATCAGTAACTATTTGCTCGATCATTTTTCTAAATTTAAAAATGATGTGACATGTTAATCCTTATGGTTAAGCAAAATAATGCATTATCTTGGATGGATTATGAAATGGAGATATATCCATGCATATAAGGATCGTCTAGATCAATGCAAATCAATTAACCATCACAAATTCAAAATATTATTAGGAACTTCTAATTATTATAATTGGATACTCAAGTCGCTCAAGAAGAGTTTCTCAGCAGTCAATAACCATCCAAAAGCTTGTACCAATATTGCTTTCAATGGTAAAAATATGGCATATGACTAGTCAAACAAAAGGCTTGAAGTGTAGAATCTATGCCAATTTGAATTTCTTGAGTTGGATATTCTATGAGGAAGTTATGGCCAAAACAATGGAGCTAGGTGAATGGGCAGCATACCTCTTTGAAGAAGTATGCAGAGAATTAAACACTCTGTACAGTGGTTTTTAATTATCCAATGGTAGCTTTCACCCGCTCATTGGAAAGCTCTTGAACTCTACTTTCTATACCAAGTCGAATCATCCAATTTGGGCTTTATATGAGCGAGTTATGGCCTATTTAGTGAAGGTAGGTATGCTAACCCTGCTCTTTCTCTTACTTCCAATCTTTCTCTTTTCTCTTTCTTTACTCTTCTCTCTCTTTCTAATATTTTTCCGTCTCCCTCTAATGTTCATTTTAATCTTCTCTCTTCCTCTTTCTTCATTCATTTCTTGCTCCTTCATATTCTTTAATTTCTTTCTCTCTACCTCTCTTCTTCTATCTCTTTTTCTCTACCTCTCTTTTTGTTCATGTCTTTCTCTCTCTCTCTGACCATCTCTTTCTTTTCTTGTCCTCTCTTGGCTTCTCTCTTTCTATCTCTCTTTCCTCCTTCTATTTCTCTTTCTTTCCCTTTCTCTCTTTCCTTCTTCTCTTTCTCTTTCTTTTTATCACTCTTTCTCTTAATTCCTTTCTTAATTATTCTCCCTTTTCTCTTTTTCTTCTCTTCTTATCTCTCTATCTCTTTCCTTTCTCCCTCTCTCTCTCTCTCTCTCTCTCTCTCTCTCTCTCTCTTTACCTCTACCTTTCTTTTTCTCTCTTCTTATATCTCTTTTTCTACTTCCATCTCTCTTTATCTATTCACTTTCTCCTCTTTCTTTTTTTTTCCCCTTTTTTCCCTTCTTCTCTTTCTCATTCTCTTTCTTTCTTCTGTTTGCTTTTTCTCTCTCTCTTTCTTTCTTTATCTCTTTATATCTCTCTTTCTTCTCTCCATCTGTTTCTTATCTTTCTCCCCATTTATCTTCTTGTATTTACATGCATAGGGAACAGCTGATATAAAATGTTAATTATTACGTATAGCATCAAGCCACGATGGCACAGTGGACAAAGCATCCACCTATGCATAAAAAGGTTTAGGGATCGAATCTCGTTCGTCTGCAGATCTGTCACGTGAGCTCTCTTTTGAAATATAAGTCGACTTACCTTTGATATGCGCATGCAGATGTTTACTGCTGCTGCCTTCCACGTATGGTCTAAAAACCTTCTTTTTGTTCGTTGTATTTGGAGCTTGGCCAAGCCATGCGTGACGCATCCTCCGAGGCTCAAGACAAACCATTATCACCATAAAATGAAATGTGATTCGAGCTCGATTCCCCAATCTTTCCCAAGATCTATGTCCTCAAGAACTCTTCATCTCCTTGTCCAAGCTCTATCTCCCTCATGCTCTGATACCAAATGTGAGAAGTGGAGAATGACTTGAGGACTCTTCATCTCCTTCCGAAACTCTCTCTCCCTCATCCTCTGATACCAAATGTGAGAAGTGGAGAATGACATGCCTGGGACTCACCTCCCAGCCTAGTCACCATCTTGAGTTCTCTCTAAGGTTCCTCTACTCATCTCGCCATCAAGAGTAGGTACCTCGTATGAACTCTCTGGCTTTTGGCCTTGGCTATCCCCCGAACAAGGAACTTCTCGTTCCTCCAAGCATGTACATCTCTCGAATATAACACCAATGATGCATAAAGATGTTCGTGAACATGTCCTACATTGTGATCCTTGATAGTGTGCGAGTGAACCACGAGATGCTCATCGATTTCCATTACAACCCATCTTACCTTTGGAGCCATTTCAAAAATGGAGACTAGATTTTATTGGTGCTACTTAGCCACTAGCTATGTCATGTAAAACTTTCATTTTAATTTGTATAGATTATTGTACACAATGGATGGAAGCTTGGTGTTTGTGACATTCGGCTGCAAATAGTGTAGCTATAGTGTTAATCATGGAATTATTCCCTCATTATGGTCTTCCCTTGGAGCTCATTTTAGACCAGGGAACTCATTTTCGCAATCAGCTTATTAAGTCCATCATAGATTATTTTCTGCATCGAACATAAATTTTTTTCTCCATATTATCCTCAGGAAAATGGATTGGCAGAAAGTACAAACAAAATTTTATTAACTATGCTATAGGTGTTTCTTCTGGAATGTCCAAACAAATGGGAAGAATATTTATCTTTTGTTTTGTGGGCTTATCACACTTCATATAATGTATCTACTAGTTTCACACCTTGTAAACTTGATCATGGGCTGGAAGCCATAGTGGCTATGTAAATTACTATGCCTAGTTTGCCGACTGCGGTTCAACAAAGGGTTCTACAAGTAGATTCATTAGATTTTTTGATTGACACACTGTACCAACTTGAAGAAGTTCATTATACTAGTTTTCTATTCATGCAAGTAGTACAAAATAGATAAATTCATTGGCATGATAGACACTTATGAAATCCTATTTTTTGGCCTCATAATATATTCCTTTTCTGTAATTCCAAAATGAAAAGACATGCCAAAAAATTCAAACATCCATGGACATGTGCTTTTTGTATTTGTGAGGAAATCGGGCCCCCTATGTTTCAGCTTGCCACGTTCACGGTTGAGATTTCATGGACTCTAGTCAATGGGTCCAAACCACGACCTTACCATAGTTAATGTGGTGGATGGTACCTATACATAGTGCATTTATTTGGAATAAAGTGACAGTTGTCACAGATTGAATAAATGGCATCATGATTTATGAAAGGAGGCTTGCGATGGCAGCAATGTCTTATGAATCTTTAGCATGATGCAAGTGTAGTAAATTTGCATGCAACATTAACTACCCCCTATGTTGAATTGCACACATTATTCTATGGTCAATGGCCTTGCTCCATTCTATTTAAACCCTATTATTGGTTATCACAAAGTTTTACGTGAACTTTTTACAGCTTGCATTCTAGTCACTCTCATGCTGATCAAAGATGATCACCACAGTCTTACCTAATCTTATCAAGCCCTCAAACATGAGCCAGTTATTGATTCCTAATCACCTAACTCACTCTCACATCCACTGGTTCCAATGTCATGGACTGCTCTCTTATGCACATATTCATCGGCTTGCTATCCCTACTCATCCTATGATTAACTCCTTTGTCCAATAGTATCACCAACAACTTGACAATCTAGGGGATCAAACTGTGTTGATCAAATTCTACATTGTACAAACTAGTCACCTTGTGATTCACACAGCGTATATTGCAACTCAATTACTTGTCAGTAATCAAGGGATAATAACACCAGCAGAATTAGCTTCAACCAAAGAGATGGAGTGCATGTTTGGTCGACCATGTTCTAGAGAGTACAAGCATGCTAGGCTCTCAAATACCAACCCATGGAAGTTTGGCTTGAGTCTTGGTACATTAGCCATATTCATGGATTCTAAGCCATATGGAGTCTCTCAAACTCTGCATTCATTGATGAAGGATGTTATAGCAGCACAAGGTAATGTCAATTGGGCTAAGATAATTTTTAGGAGAACTAAGAAGGAGGTATGAAGACTGTGCAGACCTTCTCATCAGCCTCATCAACTAGATACGAAGTTAGGTGTGCTTTTGGATTTGTTAGTACGTGCAGCACCTCTATCTGAATTGTGTCGATTCATTGGGATAGAGGAACCAAGTTTCCTTCAGGAAGGTAAGTGATAGGGTAAAAGAGTAGTACACGACCTGCAAGACCCTTTGAATGTAGAGAAGCGAGCATGGGTCCATATTGTTCATGAAGGTATGCATCATGAAGAAGAAGCCCACCAATGAAGAATGAAAGAGAAAACTAAGGAAGAGCTCTGACAACAACAACAAGACAAAGTTTTGATAGTTGTTATAGATCAACGATGGAAAAAAACCGTTGCAGATGAAGCTACCTGTCAGCAACAACAATAATGGTAGATGGAAGGCAATGGTCGGGAAGTGCAACATAAGCAATAGCAAATACACAGCCAAGGACCCGATGGACAATAGCAATGGCAACAAATGCAACAACAACAACATCGGAGGAGTGTTGAAGGTCAAGGTCAACCCGGACCACTTGACCCCTTATCGTAGTAGTTCCACCTATACTATTAGTCTAGTAACCCTCCTCCACCCTTGCAGCATGAATAAGATTTTGAGCCTTCGACATTGTGATGAATAGAAAGCAACTAGTTCTTGCAGTCAGAGCCTCCATCAACCATCCACTTTCTATTCTGCATTCGAAAAAATCTGGATCCATGGAGGAATAAAGCAAGTAAAGTTAAAATTTCTACTATCAATTGTTTAAATGTTGTTTATCCATGGTTCTTCAAAGATTATTAAATCCAAGCCAGCACAATGGCGGATGTGACTTGATTATTAGCTATCTGTTCATGGAAATTGGAGAAGGAGGAAAATAATTGTCTCTCAATTCGTTCTCAATTAGAATAGTTACAGGATAAAGTGTCGTTGCTAAGGCAATGGAAGATTGAATTAGAAGATTCCCATTGTTCTATTGAGGAAGTGCAATCTTTCAAGGATAGCGTTAATACTCTAGAAGCACAGGTTGAAGAAATTATGAAAGATTATGTTGAAGACATTGCACAATTAGTAGCACTCAAAGAACAGCTTCAAGCTGTTGTTCACAAAGATAAAGATGATATTCAAAATCAAGCTGCTACTTTACTGACAGAAAGAAACTTTGCCAATGATCAGATAATTTCGCTCATAGAGAGTCTTCAAGTGGTGATGGCTAAATTAGATGGAGTCAAGGAGTTTGAGATTCAGTTGTAGGAAGCTAATCACAATATTGCTAATAATGTATAGATGCTTGTAGATAAAGAAATAGAATTTTCTTCATTGTTTTAGAATAAAGATGAATTAGCAAAAACAATTTGCTGATATAGAAGAACTGTTACAACAACGAAATGATGCATTCCAAAATTGTACTTAAGTCATGAAGATTAAGGAAAGGCAGTGACATTGGAAATTTTGGAGAAGTTTAAAGATGATTTTACAGACACTATAGTACAAGCTACTGCCTCCACTTTGAAAGTACAATTAAATTCCAATCATAAAAACTTTCAAGAACTAATTGAATCCAGAGTTCCCACTCTTTGAAACGTTTTTGATAAATTTTTGTTTGATTTAAGCCATATTAATAATCCTTCTTTAGATACACATCATCCTTAGTTTTAGGGTTTGAGTCCACCGTGCGTGTGAGTGTTAGCCTACCGTCGGAACAGATATTTTGTAAAGATCTAATATATTTTGTAATTTAGGTATTTTATGAATAAGTTGATAATTAGCATTTTGGTGAATTCAACAGACGTACCTAGTACAGTGTAACGGGAATGTATGTTCATATCACTATAAGAATCTCATAGTGTAGAGAGACAGAGAGAGAGAGAGAGAAAGAGAGAGAGAGAGAGAGAGAGAGAGCAAAGGATCTAAAGCAATGAAGGTGTAGCAGTTTGCATATGCAGATCAATTGTATCTTTATCCTATAATGGAAGATTATTTTGATGCCAACCTCTATGTATTGATGTATAGTCTAAATCACCCTATTTATTATTTCAAGTTTTACTATCTGTTAAGTTTGTACATTATTAGGGAATAGAAACGCACTGGAAGCTATTGGGTAACCTCCATTCCCTAAACCTATTCTTTTTTGTAGAATTCAAGCCGCCAAATAGTAACCCAATGGTAGCTGGATGGTGGGGAATAAACCCATAAATCACCTAAAAAGTTGCCAACTTAGAAGTCTTGGGCTCCCAAATATCATAAGTAGTCTCAAATATGTGAGGAAACTATCCCAATCTATTTTTTTCTCTAAAACATATGCCTGTAGCATATCTTCTAGTATGTGATTAACTCTTTCGATCTAACCATCTATCGATGGATGCTCTTTACTACTCATCTTCAGTTGAACTTGAAGTAGTAGAGCTTCCACTGATTCCTTGCTAGGAATACGTTTCTCAAATGATCGATGACCATAAGAATAGCTTTATTTTATTATAGTGTCCTAAGTAAACCCATTATGAAGTCCACTGGGAAATACTACCATAGCAATACTGTGGTATTTCATATGGCTGTAGTAGGCCTAGAGGATTGATCCTCTCTAATTTATTCACTTGAAATTTAAAACATTGACTTACATAATTGTTCATATCTTTGACCATCTTGGGCCATCAAAAGGTGCATCTAATCAACTACAAAGTTTTCTCAATACCTATATGTCTTGCAAAAGATACATCATGATTCTCGACAAAAACTTCTTTTCTCAACTTCCCTTCTTGGGAATTAGGCACACAAATCTTTCCTTTTCTTTTGAGGAAACCTTGCTCCACTTGAAAATTAGAAAATGTCTTAGCCTCATTATTTTGTGACAAGTTCTTAGTCATAGACTTGTTGAGGTTATGTGATGTCGCGGCAAAAGCTTGTTCACTAACAAGACTCCGGAAAATCGCCACGCCTCAACTAGAACTAAGTTAAAGTGATGTTAGAACACCTCTATAATCATCAATAATGTAGTATGCTTCCTGAAATTAAAAACATCACAGCTGTATTTAGTGAAATACAAACATTCACTTTATAGGAAACTTTGTCTTTCCATCAGACTTCAATTCTAATCTAATTTACTTCAACCTTCACAATTCTTTGTTTTCTTACCAAAAACAAAGTCAAAACAAGTCACTTGAACAAGTCAAAACTGTATTTGAAAAACTCACCAAAATATCATCGGAACTTCATCGGACTGTTATCGGACTGTCACCGTAATTGCACCGGATGTTACCGGAATCAACTGCAATTCTGTTTGTAGTTACTTCAAATGTTTGTAATTGAAGTAAGGAAGTAATATCTGAACTTCCTTCAGTGAATGAACTCTATCTAAAGTTTGAAGAAAAACTTCACCAGTTCAAGATGCCTTTTACGGTTAGACACTGTACCATGTGTACATGTCCCGTTTCACAAAATTCTTTGATCAGTTTGTAGTTGAGACTACTGGCTTCAAGATGAGCTATCTCTCATGAAAAACTTTACACTATGTTTCGAGATCTAACTTGAGATGTACTGGAAAATGTTTACTGAGAAAAAACTCTAACTGTTAACTAACTTTCACAGTAATATGAAATCACTCAGATTTCTTCACATACAAAGAATGCGCTCAAACTTCCACATGAACATGTGTTTTCTATTAGAGAAGATATGTACAAAAATAGCTCCGCCTCACTTTGCTCATAGCTATGGGAAACTCTCCTACTCTGAGTAGTTATTCCTTACCATCTCTCTCAGATGAATACCCGATAGTTCAGGTTCTATTATTCATCTACAATACGCAATCTCTGGCATCTTATATATCACTATCCTCAGTTTCTATATGCGCTATTCTATTCCGGTTCTATGCATACATATGCCCTCTCTACTCTCTTCTTCTTCCTCACATACTCATCTCATATATATACATTTTGTTTCGAGATTCAAAACTTGTATTTCTGGAAGTTTCTATGAACTATATTACAGTCGTGAATTTGTCCCTTCACTAAGGCTTGATTTTTTGAATGCTTTGTTTCTACTTCTCTTTGTCTTTCTTCGTCTTTAAGTCCGTCTGTATGTCAAATTTTTGAGTGATTCTTCAACAGCTCCCCCTCAATCACTAATTTGTATTCTCTGATCTTTCATATATTCTTCTTTTCTTTTATACCTGCCATCTCTTTGAATCTCCTTGTCTTTACTCCATCCAAACTCTTTGTTAGAATATCTACAATCTGATCTTTTGTAGGAGTGAATACTATTTCAATCTCCTTCTCCATTACCTTTTCCCTCAGGAAATGATATTGAATTTCTATGTGTTTTGTTCTTGCATGAAATACTGGATTTGTTGCAAGATACAATGAGCTCATATTGTCTCCATGTATGATAGATATACCTTGATCAATACCCATGCTTTTGAACAAGGTCTGCATCCATATCACTTCGTTAGCTGCTTCCACAAGTCCTTTATATTCTGCTTCTGTTGACGATAAAGCCATTGTGTGTTGCTTCTTTGAACACCATCTTACAGGCTTATCTCCCAGGTATATCATATACCCATGTGTTGACCTTCTGTCATCTTGACTTCCTGCCCAGTCTGAGTCACTGTATGCTCCAAGGTTTATATCTGATGTAAAAGGATGATATAATCCTTCTTTTATAGTTCTTTTGATATATCTAAGAACTCTTTGTCCTGCAACCCAATGTTGATCCTTCGGACAATGCATGAACTATGAGAGAACTCCTACTGCATAACTAAGATCTGGTCTTGTTAGCGTAGAATAAATCAAGCTTCCCACTAAAGATTGACACTTTCTCATATCTTTAAACTCTGCACCATCATATTTGCTGAGTTTATGATTGACTTCAAGCGGTGTTAAAGCTTCTCTGCAATTCTCCATGTTAAACTTCTTTAGTAAGTTTAGGAGATATCTTTCTTGCGAAACATATACACCATGATTTGTATATGTGACTTCCATTCCAAGAAAGTATGATAACTTTCCTAGCTCACTGATCTTGAACTCTTTTTCAAGCAATATTTTTACCTCCTTGATTCCTTCATCTAAAGTACCTGTGATTATAATGTCATCTACATAAATACAAATGTAGATCATACCTTCATCTGTTCTCTTAATAAGTAGACTTGCATCTGCTTTTGAGCTTTGGTATCCAAGGTCATTGAGATACTTCACAAGTCTGTAATTCCAAGCTCTTGGAGCTTGCTTCAATCCATAGAGAGCTCTTCTTAATCTGCAAACATGATCTGGGTAATTGGAACTTACAAACCCTTCAAGTTGTTCCATGTAGACTTGATCTGATATATATCCATTTAAAAATGCATTCTTTATATCCAGCTGACTTAGCTTCCATCCTTTTGATGCTGCTATAGTAATTACTGTCTTTGTGGTTGACATCTTTGCCACCGGACTAAATGTCTCATCATAATATATGCCATGCGTCTGAGCATAGCCTTTGACCACCAGTCTAGCTTTGTATCTGGCTATCCTTCCATCTGCAAGCTTCTTAACTTTGTAAACCCATTTATTTCCAATCACTTTCTTACCATTT
The DNA here is from genome assembly GCA_020310875.1 of Ceratopteris richardii. Lineage (NCBI taxonomy): Eukaryota > Viridiplantae > Streptophyta > Polypodiopsida > Polypodiales > Pteridaceae > Ceratopteris > Ceratopteris richardii. The sequence continues at coordinate 34,179,092 of CM035407.1, forward strand.
GGTTTTGGAACAAGTTCCCAAGTCTTGTTCTCTTCCAGCGCATTAAGCTCCTCCTTCAATGCTTCTTCCCATTGTTCCTTACCTTTTGCTTCACTATAATTCAGAGGTTCTTCATCTTCCTTTACTAAGTAAGCATAGTTCTTTTGAGTCAAATAAGAAGTGTCATAGGAATACCTTGTTGGTTGTTTCCTTACTCTGTTTGACCTTCTTGGTTCAAACTCTTCATATGTATCTGAATACACATCTTCATCAAATCTTGGTCCATCTTCATTTCTCATACCTGATCCGATCCTCGACGTACTTGCCTACATATGATCTTCATCTCCATTTACCTGCATATGTGATTTACCTTTTTCAATTCTTCTCATCTCTTCTTCAAGTGTTTCAACACTATGCTCTTTATCTGTATACCAGCTCTTTCCTTCATCAAATGTCACATCTCTGGAAACAATAAACTATTTGGTTAGAGGACTCCATAGTCTATAACCCATCTGTTTTTCATCATATCCCATGAACACGTATTTTCTAGCTTTTGGTTCAAGCTTATGTCTAAGTTGTGATGGTACATAAGCATAAGCTACTGATGATCCAAACACTTTGCAATGATCAAGTGTTGGTTTTTTACCCCACCAAGCTTCGTAAGGAGTCATCCCATTTAAAGCTGTACATGGTAATCTATTTACCAGATATGTAGTTGTATTTACAGCCTCAGCCCAAAGATAGTTTGGACAATTCTTCTCCTTTAGCATTGCTCTTGCAAACTCAACTAGAGTTCGGTTTCTTCTTTCTGCTACTCCATTTTGTTGCGGTGTATACCTGCAAGTTATTTCTCTTTTGATGCCTGCATTCCACAAATAATCATTGAACTCTCGAGAAAAATATTCTCCTCTTCCATCAGACCTTAGTCTTTTGAGTTTCTGTCCTGTAAGTCTTTCAGCATATGCATGAAAATCCATGAAAGCTTCAAATACTTCTGACTTCTCTTTCAAAACATAAAGAGTTATCCATCTTGTTGCATCATCAATAAAAAGAACGTAATACCTCAATCCACTGATAGATCCTTCTTTCCTTGGTCCCCATATATCTGTATGTATGAGCTCTAGCACACCATCGTGTTTGTAACCATTTTTCTGAAATGGTAACCTGTGGGCTTTTCCCATTTGACAGGCTTCACATTTGTGAATCATATGTTGATTTTTCATATTTGGTAATCCTCTCACGGATTGTTTCTCCACCATAGTTTTGATTCCTGTTTCATCAAAATGTCCTAACCTCTTAGGCTAGAGGTCTATCTCTGGAAATACCTCATCACCATGTGTGATCAAGGCTTGACCAACATTCCCTTGTACTTTAAGAGTAAAAAGTCTACCTTCCTTTTTACCATGAACAATTTGTTTGTATCCTTTCTCTGGATCTTCAACAAATACTCCTTCATTTGTAAACCTGACTTGAAAACCTTTTTCTACTATCTGTCCCACGCTGATCAGATTCTTCGGGATTGTTGGAACATACAAAACATTTGTTAGTAGGTCAGCTCCATTCTTACACTTTACTTTTCCAATTGACCTTACATTATGTTTTGTATTATCACCTGTTTGTACTGTATTATTTGAAATACCTCCTTCAAGTTCTGATAACAATTCCATATTTCCTGACAAATGATTTGAACAACCAGAGTCAATATAGAATACCTTGAGGTCTTCATTCTCTAACATACTTATTGAGTTCATCATCAACATTGTATGACTGTCATTCTGCGTATCATTCAGATAATTGTAATAGGCAGTGTTGTGAGACTGATTCTGTCCCCAACTTCTTGCTCCACCTCTATCATATCCGCTTCTTTGACTTTGTCTTCCTCTTTGATATCTTCTGCTTCTACCTCTGCTATTGTTATTCTGATTCTGACTTGATCCTTGAGAATTATGCCAGAATCATGAGCCAAATGATTGCTTAATCCACAGATCCAACAAGTCTTCTTGTTGTTAGTGTGATTACCTCTTCCTTTACCTCTACTTTTACTTCTTATGTTACCTCTTGCTTTTGCAAAATTTGCTTGAATAGACATCTCTTCCTCATCTTTTTCTTTACCTTTATTTCTTCTTATTCTTTGCGTACATAGCAGAACTATGTCCTTTATCTCCGTCTGTCTTCAAATCTTGCTCAAACGTTAACATTAGTCCAAGCAACTGATTTAAATCTAGTACAAAATGATTTAAAGAAAGTTTAGTTGAGAGTACGAAAGGTTTCCACCTTTCATCTCCTCTTAATCCTGCAAGCACTTGTGCTATTAACCTGTGAACTATGATATCTTCATCAATAAATCCAAGACTGTCTGCCAAGTCCTTCATCTTAGTGACATAATCACTAATGCTTTGACTTTGCTTCTTCTTGAACGTTGTAAACTCTGACCATAAGCTAGCCTTTCTAGCTTTTGTCGTATTTTGGAAATGATCTTCCAATGCACTCCATATGTATTTCGTTTTCTCCAGACCTCTAATGTGCAGTAGTAGATGATCTGTAATGGTATTGTAGATATACGCTCTTGCCGTTGCATCTTTCTTCTGCCACAGCTTCAAAGCTTCTAACTCTTCTTTCTTTGGTTGACTGTCGTCTTCGAAAGTGGCTTCTTTTCTTCTCCTGTCACATATATCATTACGTCCTTACTCATAAGTAAGACTTCCATTCGCATTACCCATACAAACATTCACTTTACAGGAAACTTCGTCTTTCCTTCAGACTTCAATTCTGATCTAATTTACTTCAACCTTCACAATTCTTTGTTTGCTTACTGTTAGATATTCTTTTCGCCACATGAAAAAGTCAAAACTGTATTTGAAAAACTCACCAAAATATCACCAAAACTTCACCGGATTGTTACCGGACTGTCACCGTAATTGCACCGGAATGTTACCGGAACCAACTGCAATTCTGTTTGTAGTTACTTCAAATGTTTGTAATTGAAGTAAGGAAATAATATATGAACTTCCTTCAGTGAATGAACTCTATCTGAAGTTTGAAGAAAAACTTCACCAATTCAAGATGCCTTTTACGGTTAGACATTGTACCATGTGTACATGTTCCGTTTCACAAAATTCTTTGATCAGTTTGTAGTTGAGACTACTGGCTTCAAGGTGAGATATCTCTCATGAAAAAATTTACACTATGTTTTGAGATCTAACTTGTAGATGTACCGGAAAATGTTTACTAAGAAAAAACTGTAACTGTTAACTAACTTTCACTGTAATATGAAATAATTTAATTTCTTCACAAGAGAAGATTTAATAACATTATGCATTGATCTTGTGTCAAACAAAACTTTAACAAGATGACCATTAACCTCCTCACTCATGACAATAGCTTGGTGGTTGAAAACTGATACCCTTTTTGAGCAACTTAAGAAAACACATCTGGCATATTTTTCACATTCTTAGTGGTTTTTATGTTCACAATGGGTTGTTTGTTTTCAGATGGAGGTTCCCATTTCAATGTTTGTAGCAAAAAGTTCAAACTTTTAATTAGATGATGGAGCGGATGCACTACAACATATCAAGGGTATATCGAGGCTGTTACCAAGGAAAAAGCACTACCATACATATACGCAAGGGCATCAAAACATTTACACCTATAATCCTGCAACAAAGCATATGTGTAAAATGAGAGAAACTGACATGACATGTATAAACAACAACTAAAAATAAGATGTGTAAAACATTTACACCTATAATCCTGCAACAAAGCATATGTGTAAAATGAGAGAAACTGACATGACATTTATAAATAACAAGCTATAAGTTTACGTAATCATAGATTCTCCCATGAAATGATTGCACCACATCCCACTAAGTCCTACAACAGTGCAGCCAATCCATGACGATATCCATCAGCTTCTTCGATTCGCGTCGGAGGACGACCCACTGCCAACTCCTATAATAAATATGCAAAATGTTAGATGAACATACATGATGTGCTTAACACAAACAAACTCAATAATTAAAATGATACTTACAAATTGGTAACGCATACTATCATATCCATCGCTACCTAAATGCGATGTTCCAAACATATCTAAACATGTGGCCGCCACATCTCATTGTTGATGATATCGATCAGGAGTATGTTGCTACTCATCGTGAATCGATTCCCACTCTTCCATATCTAACCATACACGCTTCAGTAAGCCTACTCTAAAAGCATCGCAAGCTTTAGACGTCGATGACACATCACCTTGTGTGTCGTATGCTGAGTCCACTCTAAACTCACAATAGGATGCCCAGGTGTTGTCTGATACTCTTCATATATCGATTGTGTGATATAATTTTTGGAATCCTTATCCTGTTCGCTCCATTTTAACATGGCAGAATCTCCCAACTCTATGGAGCAAAGCTGTCGAATGCACTGATGCATGGACTTTCCGGTTAAATCCATGACTAGAGCTCCATTACGTATGTGATATATCTAGGAGTCGTCATGGTCATGCACTCCCCAAGGTGTATGTGGAGATCCCATCTGATCCAATGTGAAGATGTTAGAATGCATGTGTGTAGGCATACACACATGCATATGCATGTGTGTATGCATATGCATGTGTGTATGCATATGCATGTGTGTATGCATATGCATGTGTATGCATATGCATGTGTGTATGCATATGCATGTGTGTATGCATATGCATGTGTGTATGCATATGCATGTGTGTATGCATATGCATGTGTGTATGCATATGTGTATGCATATGCATGTGTGTATGCATACACAAATGCATATGCATGTGTGTATGCATATGCATGTGTATGCATATGCATGTGTATGCATATGCATGTGTACGCATATGCATGTGTACGCATATGCATGTGTATGCATATGCATGTGTATGCATATGCATGTGTGCATGCATATGCATGTGTGTATGCATATGCATGTGTGTATGCATATACATGTGTGTATGCATATGCATGTGTATGCATATGCATGTGTATGCATATGCATGTGTGTATGCATACACACATGCATATGCATGTGTGTATGCATATGCATGTATGTGTGTATGCATATGCATGTGTATGCATATGCATGTGTGTATGCATATGCATGTGTGTATGCATATGCATGTGTGTATGCATATGCATGTGTGTATGCATATGCATGTGTGTGTGCATAGGCATGTGTGTGAATATGCATCTGTGTATGCATACACACATGCATATGCACGTGTGTATGCATATGCACGTGTGTATGCATATGCACGTGTGTATGCATATGCACGTGTGTATGCATATGCACGTGTGTATGCATATGCATGTGTATGCATGTGCATGTGTGTATGCATATGCATGTGTCCAAATAAACACCGAAAAAAGTGGAGAGGGATACACTTTCGATTGTGTTGATGTGATTGTCTTGATGCCAATATCTCAGCTAATAGAAGTTTTGTGTTGTATCAATACAATACAACTTCCTAAAGAAGATCTATGGATATGTGAAGTTGTATTGTATTAATAGAACATGAACCATCTATTAACTTGTATACATTGTAAGGGATGCTATTGATCTTCACTTGTTGATACCTTCTCAACCCTTGAGCTATAAAAAAAACATATGCATACATGCTGACATGCATTATAAAAAAACACATAAAATCATATAACGAATAATGCAACCTAGTGTGTATGCATATGCAGTTGTGCATGCATATGCATGTGTGTATGCATATGCATGTGTATGCATATGCATTTGTGTATGCATATGCAGTTGTGTATGCATATGCAGTTGTGCATGCATATGCAGTTGTGCATGCATATGCATGTGTGTATGCATGTATGTGTGTATGCATGTACGTGTGTATGCATATGCATGTGTATGCATATGCATTTATGTATGCATATGCATGTGTGTTTGCATGTAATTGTGTATGCATATGCATGTGTATGCATGTATGTGTGTATGCATATGCATGTGTGTATGCATATGCATTTGTGTATGTATATGAATTTTTGTATGCATATGCATTTGTGTATGCATGTATGTGTGAATCCATGTATGTGTGTGTGCATATGCATTTGTGTATGTGTGTATGCATATGCATTTATGTATGTATAAGCATTGTGTATGTGTGTATGCATATGTATGTGTATGTATATGCATATGCATGTGTGTATGTGTATGTGTGTATTTGTGTATGCATATGCATGTGTGTATGCATATGCATGTGTGTATGCATATGCATTTGTGTATGCATGTGTGTATTTGTGTATGCATGTGTATATTTTTGTATGCATATGCATGTGTGTATGCATATGCATTTGTGTATACATGTATGTGTGTATGCATATGCATATGTACATATGTGAGTGTGTATGTATATGTGTGTATATATATATATGTATGTGTGTCAATCGAAAACAAAACAATCACTTACATCGATGTAATTGTTTGAATCATTGTTATCAAAATCCACTTAAAGTTGTCCTTCATCGAATTTCCAAAGATTTGATCCCGAAATCTCTTGCAAAACTAAAGAGAAGATATTAGAAAAGGAAAAACATAAAAAAACAAAAAAGAGTGCTTCAGTATGTGCGATATACTTACCAGAATTTCAGATCTAGAAAATAGAGGTGCGATTAGAGAGAGAGGGAGGGAGAGAGAGAGAGAGAGAGAAAGAGTGACAAACAAAGATATATTGCTCGTGCGTGCAAAGTTGATAGTAGCAGATCTAGTTTCAAAATGTGATGAATGTTGAATTTTTGCTCTAAGGCTCGGTTAAAACATGTCGTCAGTATGAGCATCGGTATACGCGTCGGTAGTTTCCAGTAATTTATCGAAGCTTATACCGATGCTCATGTACATTGCTTATGCAGAACGTTGGTATGCCCTTGATATGTTGTGGTGATGGTGAGGACTACTACCTCTCCACCACCATTGTTTTAGAAAGCTTCTTGTTCTTCTTAGGATACAGCTTCTAAGCATGCTCTCCTCGGCATTCATAATAGAGGCCCTCAAGACGAGGCTTTTCTTTCTGCTACTGTATTAGACTAGATTATTGAAAAGCTGTATCCACCATGTAATTATTGAATTTACTCTTATCATGGTTTGAAGTCTGAATGACATTCATCTATCTATTATGTATTGGAATTGAGGCTATGGGCTTCTTGAATATCATCCAACTAGTCTTTTATCCTAAAGGCTATGGTCAAGAGTGTCACCCATCCGCCAATACCAAGGCTAGTTTTACTACCTCGTTTAAGGAGTGGTAGTGCTCCTTGTGAAAAAGCGGACTCAATTTCTCCCTAAGCCAAAGCATAAATGTATGTGCCTAAAGAAAATCAGCCAGGCATGTAGGATTCTCTTTAGATGATCCTCTTGAGAGCCGTAATCTTCTCATTGTATGGTGGCTCAAGCTTGGTCTCAATAATGGGAGATGCACTCTCATCCGTATTCACTCTAAAAGAACAATAAATTAATAAGTCATGTGAACAAAAAATACAATTCCTAAGTAATAGTATTCCTAATCAATGAACTGTTTGCAAAACATGAAGTAAAAAGGTGATTCTAGATCTTCTCTCCATTCCACACATCCAAAAATAGATGAACCTCAGTCAATTCACATTTCCTATACAAGTATACATGTTATGGAAAATCCTAGAATACATCCAATGATAAGTGCCATGAATAAAGTATACAAGCTTATATACTTGATGAACTGATTATAAATAAACCTATATAAACTATAAATCTAATACAAGTCAAATCCAAGTGATATGCCCTAAAAATTTATAATTCAAAGTCTTTGATGCCTTTCGATAATTTTTCTTGTCATAAAGTGTATTACCTACAAAAATACGAGAGCATCAGAAATGGCTATAAAACTCAAAAGATAATGCTTTTTGGTATCCAAATATCTCTGGAAGTTATCCTCGACCTGCAAGTGGAATCAAGTGAATTGGAGCTTTGACCATTAATTTATAGCGAGAACTTTGCAAGTCTGCACCAATGTGCAGAATGTGCGGGAGTGATACATACCTTCCAAGAACCACTCAATAGACTGATCAAATGAACTCCAAATTCAATAAATTCGGCTCATTTTAAATCTTACGTAAGCATTATCTTCATTGATTGTGCCCTTCAAATACTTTGGGATTCTCTTGGTTGCTTCCATGTGAGCTTCCTTGGACTATGCATGAACTGAATCAACACACTTACTCCATAAAAAATATTTACTCTAGTAAATGTAGCATGATTTAGGCTTCCACCTAGACATTGGTAGCTAGTTACATCTTCAATTAGCTCACCTTCATGAGCACTTAGCTTCCAAATTTACCTCCATGGGAGTACATGCAACCTTCGTATTCACCATTTTAAATTTAGAGAGAATATCTCTAATGTATTTCCTCTATGTGAGGAACATACCTTTCTCTATATATACTACTTCCAAGCCTAGGAAGTATGTGAGCAAACCAAGATCACTAATCTTGAACTCTTCTTTCATTTGAGCTTTGAGCTTTCTGATTCTTTTTGCATCATTACCTATTATAATTATATCATCAACAGATACACATAGGTATATGACATGTGAATGATTCCTCGTAATGAAGAGGGAAGGATCTGCCGTGATAACATTGAAACTTTATCCATTTTTTATACATGTGTGTATGTGTATTTATGTGTATATGTATGTGTATGTGTATGTGTATGTGTATGTGTATGTGTATGTGTATGTGTATGTGTATGTGTATGTGTATGTGTATGTGTATGTGTATGTGTATGTGTATGTGTATGTGTATGTGTATGTGTATCTGTATGTGTATGTGTATGTGTATCTGTATGTGTATGTGTATGTGTATCTGTATGTGTATTTATGTGTATGTGTATGTGTATGTGTATGTGTATGCGTATGTGTATGTGTATGCGTATGTGTATGTGTATGTGTATGTGTATGTGTATGTGTATGTGTAGTGCTTTGTGTATATGTATGTATGGACATGTAGGTATATATCCATTTTTGTGTACATGTGTGTATGTGTATTTATGTGTATATGTGTATGTGTATGTGTATGTGTATGTGTATGTGTATGTGTATGTGTATGTGTATGTGTATGTGTATGTGTATGTGTATGTGTATGTGTATGTGTATGTGTATGTGTATGTGTATGTGTATGTGTATGTGTATGTGTATGTGTATGTGTATGTGTATGTATATGTGTATGTGTATGTGTATGCGTATGTGTATGTGTATGTGTATGTGTATATGTATGTGTGTATGTGTTTATATGTGTATATGTATGTCTATGTGTCTGTGTATGTGTATGTACATGTCTATGTGTATGTGTATGTGTATGTGTATGTGTATGTATATGTGTGTACATGCATGTGTGTATATGCATGTGTATATGTATGAGCATGCATGTGCATGTGCATGTCGATGCATGTGCATGTGGATGCATGTGCATGTGGATGCATGTTCATGTGGATGCATGTTCATGTGGATATGGATGCATGTGCATGTGCATGTGGATGCATGTGCATTTGCATGTGCATGTGCATGTGCATGTGCAAGCATGTGTATGTGCATGCATGTGCATTTTCATATGCATGTTTATATATATGTGTGCATGTGTGTATATGTGCATGTGTATGTGTGTGTGTAAGTATGTGTTTATATGTGTATATGCATGTGTATGTGTATATGCATGCATATGCATGAAAATTATGTTTGTGCATGTGCATGTGTGTGTATGTGTATGTGTATGTGTATGTGCATGTGTATGTGTAAGTGTATGTGCATATGTTCATGTGTATGTGTGTATGTATGTATGTATGCATGTCTATATGTGTGTATGTGCATGTGCATGTGTATGTGTATAAGTATGTGTGTATGTGTGTGTGTGTGTCTGTATGTGTATGTGCATTCTTGAGCATGCATGTGCAGGTATATGTGTGTATGTGCATGTGGATTTGTATGTGTGAGTGTGTTAATTTATGAAAACAAAACATTTTAAATGATACACAAACAATGAAAATGGCACTTACAGAAATTAGCCATATATTATGCTCAGTGAAATTCTTCAATAACCTACAATGAAGAAAGAGAGAGAGAGAGACAGAGACAGAGACCGAGATAAACTAAAAGAGAGAGAGAAAGAGAGAGAGAGAGAGAGAGAGAGAGAGAGAGATAAAGATAGAGAGAGAGAGAAAGAGATAGAGAAAAGGATAAAGAGACAGAGAGAGAGTAAGAGAAAGACAGAGCTCAAGCTTGTAAATGCAACATAGATATGTTGGTTTGCTCTTTGATCAGATGCATGTAAAACGATGATCGAAGGACAATGTGCTTGTTTTTAATTGTTATCAAAAGCAAGCATTCCATAAGCAATTTACATTCGTCGTATATGCGACTCTCATAACCATCGTATATGTGATGTTAAAAGCCTTATGTAAGACTATCAATAGGCATCACATATGCATTGTTTTTGGTGTCGCATATGGGATCTCTAGAGCGTTGCATATGTGACTTTCTAAAACATCACATATGAGTTGCTTTTGAGTGCCACATATGCGATGCTTATACAATTTGTATATGTTACGATCATTGAGTGTCGCATATGCGACGCTCTAATGATCATCATTAAGAACCTTGGAAGGAATGTTGATGTAAGTGTCGTTTAATTGATGGTGTGTGCTCGATGCTCTATGTGATGAAATGGGCAATCACGAAATGGTAAAATTGTGTCACATCAATCGTCACTATAAACAGTCATTTCTTGTAGTGAATGAGTTTTTGAAGTCAAGTTAGATGATGGTAAACTTTTGAAGCTTAGGCAATAAATCATGAACATATTTGCAATCAGGGTTTTTTAAAAAAAGTGTTATGAACTTCAATAGTTCCCTAAAAAACGTAGATATGTAGGCTGGTAGTTAAAATATGTCCGCATAGACTAAATACCTCAAAAGATTGTATTTTAAAATTTTGCAGTTTTAACATCTTATAAATCAGTAAGAATCTATCTTACTAGTGATAGTGAGTTTTACATTTTTATTCCAAAAATATTTAAATTACAATGGAAATTCATGATGCACGAATAAAGAATTCTAAAAAAAATTACTAGTCCGCCAATGATTTCTCGACATTAGGGTGAACAATATACACAAGATTATGCGTCCTATTATTGTTCGTTTATCATGTTATTGAGTGTGCGAAAAAATCAGATTAACGAAATAAGTTTTCGTACTCATCCAGTAGGAGAGTTAGCAAGCTCTGAGAAAGCCTTTTTCTGCTTCATCAGAAATAAGTGTGACCGCTTTCCCGTTTCTCAGCTGCTCCTTGATTCACGTTTTGATTATTTTTCCATCTTGCAACGTTTTATTGGACGAGTCTGTCTGACGAGTCTGTCTGTGTCTATGTCATAGTGTTGCCCGATTAGGCTCTTTTCACATAAAATATTGCATCTTTCCTTTCTGCAGGCAACTTTAAATATTGAATTCGTAATTCAGGATTCAAAAGAGCGAAAGGTTTCGCAGAAGATCATAACGTGTCTTGATGATCTCTCAATCCCGAGGGCAGGGCGTCCGCAGAAGCCTACAAAGTTTCCTCATGATCTCATCATCCCTAGAGTAGGTGTTCCTTACAGAACTACAAAATCTGTTGATGATCTCCTCCTGTAGACGGGTAATCCAAACAGACTCTTGTTCTGATTAATTTCTTCTGCCATAATGTTTCTTTATCATTGCTTTGTTGGATACTGTGATTGATTGCGTCTTCTTGTTCTGATTAATTTCTTCTGCTTTAATGTTTCTTTGTCATTGCTTTGTTCGATAATGTGATTGATTGCGTAACATTGAACATGCATGAAATGTTCTAGACTCCATCAAAAGATGTATGCACTTTACTGTTCTTCTCATATGAGCTTGTCTGTTATTCACCCTCAACCTGTCCATGTTTCGCTGGGACTAGATATTTCTGCATCAACCGTCGAAATAAAATGTTGCCCCATGTCTGCGAAAGTCTACGCCCCGTACAGAAGGCTGTGCAGCTCATCGTGATACTCATTTCGATGTTTCCTTTCAAGAGACACAGAAGGACAAGCTTCATGGCTTCACGCTTGTGAACAGGGAAAAATGAAAGAAGAGAAAAATAAGAAGCAAGGTATTTCCATAACTTACGGAAAGCTGTGGCAGAAGCGGTTCCCGAATCCGATCTATAGAAGCGTAGAGCAGGGAGGATTGAGGCGCACACCTGTGATCATGGAGTATGCATAATAGACAAAGTAGAGGCATATCGTTGCTGATGATGCACTGAGAAAAAGAGAGCAATGTACACATGCGCCACAGTATCGTAGAACCTAATGCTGCGAAAACCTAAGTTTCAGGAAAAGACGTCCATGAAAGTACGCAATAAAGAATCGTAAAAGCTTGTACATTCAAATCTCCAATGCAGACTACGTAAATCAACAAAGCACCCCCGTCTTGGACACATACCTCGGGACAGCAGCTCGCAGACAGGCATGAACCTTGCCGAGAAGCAAACAGGAGGTTCAGTGAGGCTTCAGGCATTGATAAAAAGAATGAGGGCTTCGGAGAATGTAAGCATTGATGTCCCTTCTCGTCACAATTACTTGTTATGAAAGGACTCAAAGGTTGAAAATTTCAGTATGAAAAGAATCACTCCGAACCCTTTGGAGGTTTTCAATGACAATGAAAATGACACTATCAAGAGTTTGGGCCAAGCTTATTTTTAAGAATTGTAGCGATCCTAAGCTTTTGGGCCTCCCAGGATGGAACGACCTCAGCCTCCTCACCCTACTCTTCTCCCCTTTTCCGGTTTTTCCACGAGGCTTGGATTTAGTTTGCTCTTTGTGGAAGAGTTGGAACAAGGTCAAATAATTTGTTCGAATAAGTGAGGATTGGCGATGGGCGGTTGGTACTAGACAGAATGATTCAATTTGGTTCCATAAAGCTAAGAAACTCTAGAACAAAGGCTTTCGTTCGTGGTAACATCTCTGGAATCAAGATACATGCCAGCGGATTAGATTTGAGGACATTGATATGGAAGTAAGAGTGAACCATGAAGAATGGACCCTTTCGTAGAGCAGATTCATTGCTTGGGAATGATCGAAGACTCATCTCCTCATTGGCCAGGACCCTCCCCACCATGAGGTCTTAGATGGTTCAATGGCAATAGCCTTGACGAAATTCCAAGACTCAAGAAGAATGTGGACCTTCTTGCTATCCTTAATAGGAAGTGGTGTCTTGATTGGTTGAACTTGCATTGGGAGTTTAAGTTCCAAATACACTCATCGAGATAAAAAAAGTTGGTGCTTATGTGGAAAATCCTCCACTGGGGAATTTGGACCAATGCAAAGGCTAGCAAAATTTATGGGCTACCCCCATGGTGCAAAATATGCTTATGTGGCAACGAGGACTTAGGACACATCTTCTTCTCATGCCCCAAGTCAATGTTGGTCTTGTGTACCCTTGAGAATATCTTGCAACTTCAGGGACGAATCCGTTGGAAGCAAACATTATTGGGTGAAGCGATCGGGTGTTCCTCGTCTTTGTGGAATGCGATTAGAGGTGAGACCCTCTAGAAGATCTCGAAGGAGAGGTGTGCTACCAATTTTGGAAGGCCTCCTAAAGAATGATCATTAGAAAAGTTTCTTTTCCTCTTAGGCAAAAGAATATCCAATTGTAAGAAAAACCCACCTTTCAGACACCATAGAGTGTTTTTCCTAGAGAATAATAAGATTAAAAGAAATTGGGCCCCACATGAAGGGGGCAAGAGGGTGATCTACCTTCTTTGTAGAGCTCTCTAAATTTGTTTGATCTTCCCTTGCGTTGTGGGATTTGGGGGGTCCCATGGGTACTGAGCCCATTCACTTGTACAATTGTTTTTTTTATTAATTAAATTCTAGGCAAGTAGGCTATCGCCGAACTTCCATTTTGAAAAAAAAAGGAGTGTATGCATGTAGGTATTACTTGATTCTCTTTCATTTTTTTAATAGAAAACAGAAAAAGGTAAAATTAATGAAGGAATATTACATTTTGTGCACATAAGCTACCTAAAAGGACACTAGAAAACATGACAAGGGGTTGATGGAAACCCAGTAGGCAAATACATCATGATTCTATCTAGAGAATACAAAGATAGTATAATCTTTTCTCACTTTGCAGGTGGATGTTGATATATAAGAGATCGAAAACTCTGAGAACTATCTAGGACCTCTTGCATGGGGATCAAACATTCCCAACCTAAAGTAGCTAGAACTTACTTTAAATAATACAAGTAATTTTTCCTTCCACTTCGAAATTGTTGATGGTTCGTGCTCAACTAAATAAGCCATAAGGTGTGACTTGATCTTTCACAAAGGTGGGTCCATATGATTGGCAGAGCCATATAAGATTTCTTGATGACCAAGTTACAAGATCTTTATTAATTTTATATAAGGAGTTAAATATTGCCAAAATTTCTTGGCATTCAAATAGGTGATGTAAATCTTCTTGCCTGCCACAAAAACGACATAGACCTTCATTAATCTTGCTTTTTTGTTTTGCTCTAGCTCTTTTCCATAGACCATTATGTATGATAAGCCACTAGAGGTAAGACAATTTTATCAAAGTAGGAAAAACCCATAAGCAACAAAAGCTATTTTGCCACTGATCAATAGACCAATGAATCTTCCATCTTTTGTTTTTGTTCCTACTTCAAGAAGTTCCTTGTATTTTTCAAGAACCTTTACATAGGAAGAAGATAAATTAGGCAATGATCTTAGGTAATCCTCACTAACAATCTCACCATCTTGTATAAAGGAGTTCTAGGATGTGAAGCCCTATTTATAGCACTTGTGCTCTTTGATTGCTAGTTGAGGATTACTCCATTGTGCTATGCAAACATTCAAAGAAGAGTCCTCTAAAAGAAATTTAATGTTGCAACTAAAATCAAGATTTGTACTTTGACTTAACCTTCATCCATGATTGCTTGAATACGATAGATAGGGTGCTTCCAATAGACAGTATTGTTGAGGGGATACATTGATGTCCCAAACATGATTGTTATTCCAAGATTTATAGTTTTCATTAGTGAGAATATGAATTTTCCTTTTGATAAAAATAGACCATATGTCATAAGAGGAAAGACTTCTTAAAATCCACTTGGCAACTTTATGATCAGGAGAAGAGTTAAGTTATACCACTTGAACAGCGTTGACCTGAATTTATGGAGAATCCAATCATATCTTTGTTGGAAAGTTACATTGAAGACCATTGCAATGCCAAACAACCTAAAAATAACACCATCTTTCAAAATATTAATGTCAATGTTAGTAACACAAGAAGGATTAAAATTTTTAAAAGATTTAAAACCTATTTTCTTATGGTAACTAGAGATCCACTAGCTTGGAAAAAGATATGGAAAATGTTTAGCAAAAGACAATACATTCTCCCCAAAAAAAACCAAGTACATGTGATGTGCACTCTAATGGCAACCGAGATATAATTTAAAAAAGCAAAATATTATTGGACACAAAAGAGATAATAAGAATGAACCATGAGCCATGAACCATGTACAAAAAAGGTTATATATTTCATAAATGAAGCATGTACAATAGTGTGGCAAACCACTCTCATATATGAGGCTTTTACAAAATGTGGCAAAGCATTTGCATATAAGAATCAAATACAAATTTTTGGTGCACCACTGCCATACACATGCAGAGAATGCTCCATATCAACAGTCCTGCAACAAAGAACATTCATGAAATGAGATAAATTCACATGAGATTTACAAATAACAAGTAAAAACCAATTTTATAAATTCATCACCTCATCGCAAATGCTCCCATGAAATGACCGCACAACATCCCTCGAAGTCCTCCAATAGTGCAGCCAATCCATAATGATATCCATAAGCCTCCTCTGTTTGTGTTGGAGGATGAACCATTGTCAGCTCCCACAACAAATATACAAAACATTAGAGGAATATACATGATAAGCTTCACACAAAAAAAATCAATAAACCAAATGGTACTTACAAACTCGTGATGCATCGTATCATATCCCCCGCTGCCCAAATGTGACTGTCCAACCATATCTTAACGTGTGGCTGTGACATATCGTTACTGGCGATATCGGCCATGAGTCTACTACTGCTCGTCATGAATCATATCCCACTCCTTAGCATCTAACCATACAGGCTTTGGTAAGCTTGCTCTGAAAACATCACAAGCCTTAGATCATTGAGGGGACATAACTTCACGTGCAGTGTGCAGAATCCACTTTGAACTGACAAGAGGCTGCCCATGTGCTGGGCGGAACTCCTGATAAATCATCTTTGTGATATAATTCTTTCGATATTTATTTTGTTCATTCCATTTCAACATGATAGAGTGTCCAAATTGTATGGACCAAAGTTGTTGTATATGCTGACACATTGCTTTTTCGGTCGCATCCATCATCGGAGCTCCATCTCGGATACTATATGCCTTGGAGTTATCATGGTCATGAGCACCCCAAGGTGTATGTGGTGTTCCACGTGGTGTACCAGATGGCGTACCTACATCTGAGGTACTGGTTCTAGGAGTAGAAGTGGACGACCCAACATCCATCGCATTGCCTCCACAATAGCCACCTCCTCCAAATACCTATAGATCCACTCCTAGAACCTCTTGCTCCACAGCATGACCTCAATCTATGAGACGGGCCAACACCTTTATCGTGCTAAGATGTCAAACACACATGTCTACTTCTAGAGCTAGTAGTGGATGGTTGAAAAAGATGGTCGTGGTGGAGTCATAAAGCTAGGAGACATACCTCTGACGGGAGTAGCACGACCCATAGGAGTGATGTTGGTAGGAGTGACAACGGCAGGATTGACACCGACGAGAGTCAGGCCGGCAAGAGCGAGACCGACAAGAATGAGGGAAGGAGTGAGGCCGGGGGGAGTGATATCACGAGCGATCTAGTAATGTGACACAGCGGCCATATACGCCGGAGGTACCTGAGAGATGAACTCTAAGAATTGCTTCTCTATCATGGAATGTGGAGTGACTGGAGGATTCTCTCCCATCCTGCTCTGTAACAAAAGAACTCAAATAATTAACATAGGATAATAAAGGTAATATGGAGAAATGGTAGTGTACAAAAGAACCTAGCAAAAGAAATAAATAAAAATTAGTACATACAAGTGTTTGTTTCAAAACTCCTCTATTCTAGCATCCTCTTGGAGATCCGATGCACAGAGAATATTTATCTCTATATTGATGACTTCTAAATCACTTGGTATGCTAGTTTCTTCTTGATCATCATCTATTGCTTGTATCTAATGATCTGCTCATTGGAAAAGGTGGAAGAGGTCAAAGACTTCTTGCAAGGGGCAAAAATCGAGTGGAACGATTGCTTCGAAACTGAGCTCTTTCCTTTGCGTTGGTCTCCTTGGCAATCTCATACTTTTCTAACCACTTCTCCATAGGCTCAGAGTAACTATGCAAAACTTCATTACCTTGTCTCTGAAAGCTGCATCCATTTTTCTTTGCAACCCTTTACCTTTTGGTTCATTGCCTATGAGACGAACATCTTTATCATCGCTCCATAAGCGAGGCATTTCTAGATCCGAGATATATAGAAAGTCAATTATAAATACAATAGACTCTTATACGAGCCATCCCTCTGCCATGCTACCCTCTCGACATGCTCTTTATCGAACAAACCCTTTTGATATCTTCATAAAGCGCTCTAAGAAGAACATCCATTGAATATGGACAGTTCCTGCTATTGCAACTTCATCTACCACATGAACGAGTAAATGAATCTAAATAGTGAGAATACTTGTGGAAAGTATTTCTCTACCATACGAACAACCTCGATAGCATTGAGTTTCGCACTCTCTATGCTATCTCTATTTATCTCTTTAGAACAGAACCACCATACTAAGGAACTGAGTTTATAAATGGTTGTTCGCACATCCTCTGAAAGACAATCTTTTAAGGCTACCATGATCACAAACTATAAAAACTTATGCCAATCATGAGACTTGAGCCCTCCAAGATCGTCCTTTTGTGTAAAAGCAATCTTTAGACACCTCATGCATCTAGTAGGTGTCTGAAACTCTGAAATTATTTTCTTCAGTTGTTGCTCTTCCATCCTGCGAAGCACCCAAGGAGCTCTTGGTAACGATACTATTCCGTTGGGCTTAGTAATTGCCCACAACTCTTGCATACGACCTCTCTCTTCTATATCCTCCCTTTGTGCTTTGCTTTCTTTCTTTTCGATCAAAGTCTTCCAAAGAATCTCTCCCACATTCTTAAAAATATGCATCACGTCTACCAAATGATTGATCAATAATTCACTCCAATAATGGAGTTCATGAAAAATCAATAATCGTTTCATGCCAGCAACTTGAGTTTCAGAATCCCATAGTTATTTCCAATCACTAGCTTTCATTTGGCATTAGGCTTGTTGACCAATTTGTTCTTCACGTAAAACATGTCCATCCGGCAAATATCTATGGGTTCCTTCATAGATAATTTTACACAACTCTTTGGAATAGCATGCTTCCAGTTGTGGTCCTCATAAGGGACAAGCATGGTAACCCAAAATCGATAAACCTCAACATTCATCATAACCATGACAATCATGCATTGTCCACATAAGTATGCCTTGCACTCGCACGTCTCGTCTTCTTATAGGTTGAGACATGTCACGCACTGTAATCCCATCCCATAAAATGCATAGTTCTTTTACAAGTGGTGCAAGTTATACATCCATGTTTATTACCTTATACTTACCAGGCACACTAAGAGCTAATAATAAATGCTCTTTCTTTTGCGACCAGCCATGGTGGGATGTTATAATTGACCAAACATACAGGCCATGTGCTCCATGAAGAGTTGCGTAAACCTAAAGGATTTACTCCATCCATAGCTATGCCTAGACGTATGGACCGAGGTGCACTAGCAAACTCTGGCCACTTACTATCTATGTGCTTCCAAGCATTAGAGTCAGCAGGCACTCGCATTACACCATCTATAGACCTGCTCTTTGCATGCCATGACATTAACTTAGCTATAGATTTGCATCTAAACATGTTCTTAATTCGTGGAATGATCGGAAAGTGGAAAAGAAC